>JAOEHY010052999.1:0-62676 GCA_025447955.1 Psilopsiagon aurifrons
ACAAGGAGGGGGTATTTGAAGCGGGGGGCACAAGGGGGCATTTGCACGGGGGCAGAAGCGGGGTTATTTTCATGGGGTGGTCACAAGGGGGAATATTGGTATAGGGGGAACGCAAAGGGGGATCCTGCCGAGCCCACCCGAGTCCTTCCGAAATCAGACGAATACTGTCGAACCTAGCCGAGTCATGCCGAGTTTCGCCGAGTTCTGCCGAACACAGCCCCAGCCCAGTCCAGCCGAGTCCTGCCGAGCCCAGCCGAGTCTCGCCGAGCCTAGCCGAAAACTGCCGAGCAGAGCCGATCTCCCCCGAGTTCCGCCGAGCCCAGTGGAACGGTCCCGAGCCTCTCCGAGTTCACCCGAGCTCTGCCGAGCTCAGCCGAGCCCAGCAGAGCAGGCCCGAGCTCCTCCGAACCTCGCCGAACCTTGCCGAGTGTTCTCGGGCGCTGCCTAGCGGTTCCGAGAGAAAACGGACGCTGCCGAGCGGTGCCGAGCGGACCCGAGTTGTGCCGAGCGGTTCCGAAGGGTCCGGAGCGCTGCGGCGGGCGGATGGACTGGGGACTGGGCGCTCGGAACCCGCGGAGCCCCATGGAAGGTCCTATAGGTACCACTGGCCCATAGACACCCCACAGGCCCCCACGGGAGGGTCCTATAGGTACCACTGACCCATAGACACTCCACAAGGGGCCCTATAGGCACCAGAGCCCTGGAAGAGGCAATGGGGACAGCCGGATGTTCCCGGTTTGTAAAGGCTTCTATAGATTTGTATGTAAAGACCTGGATGTGTATAAAGATAACATATAGATGTTGTTTAAGCTGCATTTAAACACGGGATTGCCCAGGCCCCCGGGAGGTTTTACAGCAGAAGAAAACGAAAAGCTCATGGTTAAAGGAAGGAAAGGATTGGGATGGGGAAGGCTTTCGGGACACGGAAGCTGTATTCCTGCTGCTCTGTACCCATAGGATGAGGAGCAGAGGGCGCCAGGAGCTCAGGAATGCAGGTGAACGGCGCCTGCCTCAATGGGGCCCTTCTGCAGCTTGCTCTTGCCGTGGGAGAAGCAAGAAGAAATCCACAGGGATCCCCTGCACGGTGGCGAGAATCCATCCTTTGAAATGCCTCAAGCAAGGAAAGGGGGGGATGGCAGAAAGATGGGGAAAACCGAATAAATAATCCCCCTTCACCAGCATGGAATTCCTGGGGTTTGAGGTCTCTGACTCTCTCTGGCTGTATTTATGGCTCCCAAATTCCTGTCCGGGGAATGGGAAACAGCACGATCCCTTCCTCTATTCCAGCATCCTTCCTGTATCCCACATCTCAGGAGCTTGGGTTGTTCCCGCCTGGATTAAGACAAATTACTCTTTTCCCCTGTCCCACAGGAGAGCATTACCCTGGAAAATACAGCAAAACACATTCCTTGCTGCACAAATCCCTCCTCCTGCAGCTGTGGGATGGGAAGCCTGGAATTCCATACTTCAGGAAACAAATCCCATTCAGGCATTGGACCAAGGTGCTGCTGTTGGGATTTCTCTCCATGGAGAGAACCAGCCCTCTCGAGCTGATGGAGAGAGGTTGGAGTTGTCACATCCCAGTGCTGGTTTCCCTTTAGGTCGGGTGAATTGCTGTCCACAAGCATTTCCCTTCCCCATTGACTTCCCACTGAGAAAGGTACACCAGTAGTACATCACTCTATGTCGGTACATCTGTAGTACATCTGTAGTATATCACTGCATCAGTACATCAGAGTACATCACCCTACATCAGTAGCGCATCACTGTACATCAGTATGTCAGTAACACATCACTATCCATCAGTACATCAATACTACCTCAGTAATACATCACTGTACACCAGCAGTACACCAGGCTGCTTTCCAGAGCTCCACAATGTGCCCTTTGAGCACATGCCTTGCCCACAAAATTGGCTCATCCCCACTTCTTGGTGTTTGCATCCTGTGCCCCTTAAACCCAATCTACGAGAGAGCAGGATCGTCACCCAGGATGCCCTTTGGCACTTAGGTCTCCAATACATGGGTTGTGTCAATGGGATGAGGTTCAACGAGGCAAAGTGCCACATCCTGCACTTGGGACACAACAACCCCATGCAATGCTCCAGGCTTGGGGAAGAGTGGCTGGAAACTGCTCGTGGGAAAGGACCTGGATTGATGGAGCTGAGCATGAGCAGCTTGTGCCCAAGCAGTCAAGAAGCCCCCAGCATCCTGGCATGGCTCAGCACCAGCGTGGCAGCAGGACCAGGGCAGTGATTGTGCCCCTGCACTGGGCACTGGTGAGGCTGCGCCTCGAATCCTGTGTTCAGCTCTGGACCCCTCACTACAAGAGAGACATTGAGGTGCTGGATGGGGCCAGAGAAAGGCACCGGAGCTGTGCAGGGCCTGGAGCACAGTGTGATGGGGAAGGGCTGAGGGACCTGGGGGTTCAGTCTGGAGAAGAGATTGGTCTTTTCCAACCCGGTTGGGTCCATGATTCTACTTCTCATGCACGACGCCTGTGCTGGGGCTGGGGACATCTGATTGCTTCGGGTAGGATTGTTCCTTGGCCATAAGCAAGGAAGGGGCAGCCTGGTTTCCTTGAATGATTTAATGGGTTCTCCTTTAATTGTCTCCATTAGAACCTTGGGCCATAATAGCAGGGTCTTGGTTATGTGTTCCTTGTTCAGGAGATGAAGCACCATCTGAGCCTTCCTTCCAAGGAAAACTCACACCAGCAGTTTTGCACCAGTTTATTAGCAATGTCCCAAGAAAATACAAAACCCTATTTACAAGGAGCTCACCGGACACAAGGAGCAGGGGCCATGGAGCCCAGAGGGTGCAGAGTGCAGGTAAAGGACATCCACAGGAGGAGGAGAAGCAGCCCTGCACCTCCCCTGTGTGGATGGGCAATGAACCCAGAGGAACATGCCCGTAAGCTACATCCCACCCCTAATCCTGTGTTGCTCATCTTCATGAGGACTTCCACCTCCTTGAGCATGTTACTCACTGCTCAGCCCAAGGGCTTTTGGAGGAAGTGGCTTGGATGGAGGCAAGAGAAGAGGGCACAGGACGCATGCATGGAGGGGCAGGAGCCATCCCCATTGGAGTGGCCTGAGATGGAGCAGGTTCCATGCAAGCTTTTCCCACACCAGAGCACAAAGCCAGGACGAAGCAGCAGCAAAGTCCCTCCACAGCAGAAGTAAAGAGCCAGAGATCAGCTCCGTGTTCTCCTCCCCTGGGCCAGGCTGAGGGGTCCCAGTACAGCGATGGGGGCTGCAGGGCTCTGGGCTGGGTTGTCACCCAGACGAGGAGGTTTGGGACTATATCAGAGGCAGAACTCATCACATCGCTCCATTCTCCCTCCTCAAAAGCTGGAAAGCAGAAATACTGAAAGGCCTTTTGCTGTGAGCACAAGGTGGCCACAAGCTGCTATTCCAGAGGTGCCTGCATGGGTCTGAGCCAGAAAATTCCCTCTTTAAACTCCTATTCCATCTACTTTAAGGTGCTTTCCATGCTTTCCCCTTTCTCAATTCTGCCTGCTCAGCAATTCAGTCTGTGTATTTCTCTGCAGAAATCAGTGCATTATGAAATCAATGCAATGCAATATCAGCACAATGCAATGCAAAATCAGTGCAATGCCATTCAAAATCAGTGCAATGCCATTCAAAATCAGTGCAATGCAAAATCAATGGAATGCTAAATCAGTGCAATGCAGTGCAAAATCAGTGCAATGCCGAATCAGTGAAATGCCATTCAAAATCAATGCAATGCAATGCGAAATCAGTGCAATGCCAAATGAGCGACATGGAAAATCAGTGCAATGCAATGCAAAATCAGTACAGTGCAATGCAAAATCAATGCAGTGCAATGCCGAATCAGTGAAATGCCATTCAAAATCAGTGCAATGCCAAATCAGTGAAAAGGAAAATCAATGCAATGCAATGCAAAATCAATGCAATGCAAAATCCATACAGTGCAATGCAAAGGAGCCTCCTTTCTCCCTAAAACCACTTGGGATTTGGGTTCCTTGATGCTTTGGGGAGGAAGTTAAAGATGCAGGTGTCTCTTGCACCCCTGTACAAGCGCAGTGAAGCGGTTCCCTCTGTGCAGTAACTTTCCTCTGCCCAGAGCACGTGTGGCCGCATGATACAACATGTGAAGGGGAAAAGCTGGGGCAGAGGAACGTGCGGGATGGAGCGTTGGGGCTCAGCCCGTCCACAACGTGCTGGAGGCAGCTGCGTGACGCATTTGCCATTCCCAGGGCGATGGGAGATACGGCTCCTATCAGCAGGAGGGATCGCGTCTCGAATGAGAGCAAAAGGCTTCTTATCTCCAGGGTTAGACATTAGCCAGCTGAGCCCCCAAAGAGGGGAATGTGAGCAAGGGCAAGGTGGAAAGTTACCACCAGTGCCCTCACGGACATCCCCGTCTGGGATAGGAGAACTGGGAAAGGGCCAGAGCAGGAGGAAGAGGCAACAGAGGGGTTTGGTTTGGAGCAGCAGAAATTCACCTCGGGCTGAGGGTTGTAACCATTCAAACTCATTGATCTCACACAGCCAAGGTGGTTTGGGAAGGATCAGATCCATATGGTGGGTGTTAGGATGTGGCCTCTCATTCCCCGCATTAGGATTTGCAGGCTCTGAACATCAGCTTCTTCCATCTCTGCCAATAATCCTCCCATGGGATCACACCTCTTCCAGGTTCCTCAGGGAGAGCTGACATCTATGTTCCCTTGGGTGAGAGGCAAATCCACACCAGTTAATATCCTGTTAGCCCACCCTGGGAAGGAAGGGAAGAACATTCCCAGCCCCACAGCAAAGGACACACAAGAATTCCTTCTTTGGGGACATGAGAGATGCACAAAGAGACTGCACATCCTGAACAGCAGGTTCCCTTGTGCCTGGAGGACTGCTTGCTGGGGCATCCGTAGGTGATCCCATGCTCTGCATTCCTAAAAGCAGGCACTATCAGGAATCTATCTCTCCCAATGGATGCAGGAGAGAGAGGATTCCCCTAGCCTTTCCCCTTCATTCAGCTGCTTTTCCTAGCAAAATTCCCTACTCCTTAATATTCTATTCCCTTTGCAGAGCTGCTCTGCAGCCCAAGAGGTGCAGGACTCAGACAGGCGACTCCGACAGCCTCTACGGAGAAGATCATGGTCTCACGCCTCTGGTCTGGTTTGAGCTCAGGAGGATGGAGGGAGCAGAAGACACAGAACACTTAAGCCCTGCTTTGCTTTCTGGCTCACAAAGACCTAACAGCATATGTACAAGCTGCAGGGGGGTCCCAGGGGCTTTGCTCAGCTGGATGGATGGAGCTGGGGCCAGAAAGGGTGGATTTGGTTTCGTTTGGTTGGGTTTAACCCTCTGCTTGGAATCTCTTTCAAGCACTTGCATGTCGGCAGCAGAGCTGCTGCTTCGCTGCTCTCACTCCTGGCTGGAGCCAAAGAACTGGAGGAAGAAGGAGAAGATGTAGATGATGTCCAGGTAGATGTTGAGGGCTCCAAAGATGTATTCCTCGGGGCTGAGCGAGTACCGGCGGTTCCCCATCAGCATCTGGGTATCGAATGCCAGGAACTGGGAGGAGAGGGGGGGAAAGGCAGCGCAGTTACATGGAGGTTTGGCACAGGGAGGCAAGAGCACAGAGGGCTTCCCCCAGTTGCTTCACTGAACACAGGGAAAAATGCAACCACCTTTTGGAGGCTGTAGCTGCAACGTAAAGGCTCCAAACATGGCACTAAATAAGCTGCAGCTTTCCCCTTCCTTTATTTTCTTAACACTCGAAGCCAGAGCCCAATTATCACTCCAGGCCTTTTCCTTCATGCGTCATCCATCCCAAATGTGTCCCAGGATCAGCTCTGGAATTGTTCTCCCTGTTCCTACGACTTGTTATTCCCAACTTCCTCACTTCAGAAGCTGCCGCACAATAAGGTGGCCTGGACCCAACATAGCACCACCAGGACAATAAGAGCAGGAAACCCCAGATCCCAAGGTCTGCAGTGCTGCAGGAGCCAGACCCAGAGAGGCTTTAACACCAACCACGATCAAGTGCTTGGGACATTGAAAGCAGCACAGTGGGAACACGGGATCAGACCTGGGATCAGAGCCTGCACCTTGTGGCATCACTTCAAGCCCAACATCTTCTCCCATCTCACCTTCACTCAGCAGCAAACACCTTGACAGAGCTCTCCAGGGTTGGCATCTTCGCCATGGCCTGGGGTCAAGTGGCACCTCTGCCCTCTCCAGCCATAAATCAGAACTGATCTCTTCAGACACCATCAGGCTGGGCTGAAGGTTCATTGTCAGGTTCTGACTGAAGTTTATGGGGTAATTAGATGATGTTGAGCCCACTTGTACTTTATGGAGCAGTCCTGAGCCGTGAATCACAGCAGAAACAGCCGAGCTCCCTTGAAATGACTTTTATAGCTAATAAATCCAATTGCTCAACTGCTCTTATTCACCACGTGCCCCATGGGCACCGCCTTGAAGCCCAAGGCAGCCTCCTCCTGACCCCCCCACCTTGAGGTAACACTGAGCATCTTCCCAGACAACTCCCATCACTGGGTGCAAGCACAGCACTGCTGGGACTTGCTCCAGGAAGACACTCTCAGGAGGGACCAACAGGGAGCAATGAGGAGCAATGGAGCCTCTTCAACGTTCCTTGAAGGAGCTGCCTGGCTTCAGGGCTTGCCCTGCCTGCAATGAACCTTAAACCCAAACCATGGTCTCCCACTGGCTTCCTGCTGGTCCAACTCATCCCCAGTCCTTGGCTTGCTCCTGGCTCCACCGGCTCCAATGTGACTTTGCTTCCTCCGAACTCTGCATCCTGGATCCCACTGCCCTGCTGCAGCTTGGTCCCGGCTTTTCCCTCTCCTTTTACCCTGGATCTATGATGTTTTCTGCTGTTCACACCTTGCATTGCACATAGAGCATGGGCTTGCCAATGACACCACGCTCTGCACCAGTGCTGTCACGTACACCAACACCTCGGGATGGGGCTGAGGTCACTGCAATTACTCCTGAGTTCTGCAATCCCAACACTTCACTCTTTCCCTTCCAGGCTAAAAGCGCTCGATCCTGCTGCTTTCTCTGCCAGCACATTCCCAGGAGCAGCACCCACTTACCATAGTGAAGATAATGGCACCGAGCAGAGCATAGATCGCATGGAGCCAAGGGACCTAAAGGCAGAGAATCCATCAGTCAGTGCCTGGGGGGAAACTGCTCCACGAGGACGTGGGCAGGAGAGGGCTGAGTTCTAACTGGGAGGATACCAGGGAGGGAAAGGGCTCTGATAGCCCGGGATGGACTCGCACCACTTGAACAGTTCCTATGATGGATCTTCCCATGGCAAAGAACACGTCACTGTGCCTCAGTTTCCCCTTGGTGTCCATCTGGATTTCTGAACAGCCTCTTTCACCACATGTCCCTACGGAAAACTCTTGGCACTATCCTGATGGAAACACCTTTCACAGCAGCTCTACAAAGTGTTTGCTATCCAGACAAGGCTGATCCCATTGGAAGCAACACCGAACACTTGCAAGAGCCAGACCCAGCTTCAGTTACAACTTCAAGGTGTCCAAGTGCTGGAATTCCAGCAGGGAAGTCACTGGGATGAGGAGCAACGCTCCCGCTGTGGCACAGCAGCACTGATGGAGGAGGTGCCCACACGAAGCTGATTCAACCCCAGCTCGCACTCTGCTACTCAGAGACAAGCTCATTACAAGCCTGCCCCAAGCTACTCTTATCTTGACACTGCAAGATAAAGAGCAGTTGCCTCAACAGCTTAATGGCAGTGGCTTGGCGCTGGGAGCTGCTTCACCTGCATGTTTGCACAAGGGGAGAGGTGCATCTCCAGCCAAGACAACCAAAACCCAAGCTCCCCAGCTTGGAAACCCAAGTCCATCAGCAGAGCAACTGCAGGGCAAGCACCAGGGAGTGTCTGTGCAGGTCTGGCCCTTAAAGCATGACTCAGGTGCCCAGAAAACCCAAGTGAGATGGCAGGGTGATTTAAAGGCTGGTTGTGATTGAAGCTGGGTGCCTCCAGCTGGGGGTGATTGATGGTGGCTGCACAGCCCCACGCACCTTCCCTCTTTCATCACCATCTCCAGGTGACAGCTCACACAATGGGACACTCTTGGATGCAGACCAGACACCCCATCCTCCCATGGCAAAGCCTCTATCAGGTGTGGTCACAACCATCTCCCAGTGCAATGCAATGGCATCACAAGCACAGACAATGCCAGCAGTGACCAGTAAGGCCATAGGAAGGGGATGGACCCCTGTAAGAGCAGTGGGAAGAGCATTAAGGTGGTCACTCTTCACCAGGACCTGCGATGCCTCAGAGGTGCTTATCCATGAGCCTCAGGAGCTGGCGTGGTGTGAACACAGACAGACAGACAGACAGACACCCCATGGCACTTGTCCTGCCCTGAATGTGGAGCAAGAGCCCTCCATGGGGCAGGACAATAATATGCTCATTACACTGCTGTTACTGGAGGGGAAACTGAGGCACTGGGATGGTATGTGCGGTGGGGTCACTACACAGCTCCAGGCCAGAAGCCCCAGGCCAGTGCTGTCCTACAACCTGATGGTACAACAATCGCCCGTTCCTTCTGCACTGGGATCCGCTCTCCATCCAGACCCTGCTTTAGGCAGCTCAGCTCCAGCCTCACACCAGGATGGTGGCACTGGGTGAGGATGGAGGGCACAGCTCGTTACTCACGTATTGGTAGGGCAGTATCACAGCCATGATAATGCCACCGAAGAAGAGGACCATGAGCATCACAAAAAGCACTCCCTGGTAGGAGGTGAAGTCAAACTGTGGGGATGAAGAACAGCACGTTAGAGGTGCAGAGCGATGAAATGGGGCAGTTGAGGGGACCCAAACCCCCCCAGGGCCATAGGGAGGGACCTCCAGCATCAAACCCATCGTGCTTGACCTGCACCTACAGCCCAACACCAGCCTGGATGAGAGAAGCTGCGTGGAGAGCTCAGAGCAGCTTCCAGTGTCTGAAGGGGGCTACAGGGATGCTGGAGAGGGACCTTCATCAGGGACTGGAGTGGGAGGACAAGGGGTGGTGGGTTGGAACTGGATGAACTTGAGGTCCTTCAATCCAAACCATGCTGTGATTCTATGGCACACAGAGCCAAACGCTTTCCATACCCTTTTTACTGCCATGGGCAAGGACTCAATATTCATCACTTATCTCAACCCCAGAAGCCCATCATACATGTTGGTACCTCCCGTACCCCACAGCCTAAACCCCCCCATTCCAGCCTCATCTATACCCTGACACATCCCTCACCCCTCATACTCCCTAACCTCCCCTTTCCCCCCAGCATCCCTCACGTTGCTCCTGCATCCACGTCACCCCCAGCACTGAGCACTGCCTGAGCCTGTGTGAGCTGCTGCTCCCGGAGGAGCTGAGCAGCAGAGTCTCACCTTGGTCTGGAAGCTGAAGATCACAACAGACAGACACACCAGGGCAGTGATCCCCAGGCACAGGAGGACTGACTTGGTATTGTAGTAACTGCCAAATCAACAGGGACATGCACAAAGAGGGGTTACAACAGCAGCTTAGCAGAGATGTGCAAGGAAAGTGAATCCCAGGGGCACAAATAGCACTGAAATGATCAGTGTCCCCCTTTAATGTATAAAGGGAAGAGTAGGGATCACAAAGAGAGTAGCTGGGTTTTCCTGCTGCTTTAAGTAAGGAGGGTGGGCAGAAGGCACGTCTGGAGCTGAGGAGCAGCACAGATTGGGATCTGCTGTAAACATCCCCCTGTGCATGGATAGATGGAGAAGGGGGAAGATTCAAAGGGGGGTTGGAATGAAAGTAGAATGGCAAATACCACTGCAGCTCAATGGGAAAGCTGCAACCCCCATTATGCTATGGGTGTGCTTGGAATGAGGGCTTAGAAAGGAGGGATTTGGACAGAAAGAGACTGCTGAAGTTGGTTTGAGTGCCTGAGCACTGGTTTGGGTGCTCAGCCCTAGGAAAAGCCAGTCTCCATCACCCTTTTGGTGTGATTCAAGAGCAGCATCACTGGCACCTTCCCCCTTGCTGCTGAAGCTGCTGCTCTCTTTGTCCAGCATGGATCCATCACCACCCACTGGCTCATGTGCTGCATCACCAGGGCCCCACGTGAGCCAGGGCTGAGCCTGGCCCTGCTGTAACAGAGACAACACAGGCACCAGAGAGCAAGGGTACAGAAACCCTGAATGTGCTGGAAAAGGTCTCCGTGTCCCACTGCAACCCCATGTTCTCAAGTGGGAAGGGGGAGACCACAGGGAATGTGGTGGCCTAGAGCCCATCCGTGCAGGGATGCCTTGTCCCTGGCTCTCCAGTGCTCTCCTGCGGGGTTTAGCAGAGCCAGAGCTATGTGTGCCTCAGCTGTGAGAGGGAAGGGGATGTCACCACAGATCTTGGCTTTAAGCTCATTTCCAATAGGGAAGCTCAGGCTTTAGAACAGCTCCAGGCATCAGTGACCTGTCTATTTCAGGCATAGGGAAGGCTTTTCTGCAGGGACTAGCACCAGAAGCATCCAGAGAGCTGTGCTCAACCTACCTGGAGAGCATCCCGGTGAGATAGGCCATGGAGAGTGTCTGGGAGGGGAAAAGAACCACATTACTTCTGCATTCTTAGCCCAGGGAGAGACACACAACAGAGGAGACGTTCCAGGTACAGAGATAAGGGCAGTGAAACCTCACACATGCTCAAGAGAAGCAGCTTTCACATAGTTCTTAATCCTCCAGAGATTGATGTCTGTGTGCAGGTTAAAACAAGGGCAGGCCACCTTCTCCATCCCTCTTTCCTGGGGTAATGGTTGGACTTGATCGTCTTAAAGGTCTTTTTCCAACCCAGCTGATTCTAGGATTCTACCCCTCTTGTACAGGCCACCAGCACCTACCCCACTTCCCACCACTGACCAGCTGGACAACACAGCTCACAGCTCCTCAGCCCAAGTGCAGGGCAAGGAGAGGATGAAATTCCCACTTGGAGCCAGGCTGGGGGCAGGGACAGGGCAGACGTGGTCCACACGTGCTACTTACAAAGATGCTCAACAGGATGAGATTCCACGGGAAATACCTCCTGCAAGGGAAGGAACTGGTTAGAGGAGCAGTGGTAGCACAACATAAGGGGCTGTGACAGGGGTGGTGGGAGGGGACAGTCATCCTGGTGGGGATCAGAGTGGGTTTGGGGTGCTCCTAGACCAAGAGACCATCATGTCCCTGTGATAAGGGATGTCTCTGTGATAAGGGATGTCCCTGTGATAAGTGCCTTGCTCCACAGAGAGCAAAGACCATCCTCTGCAGTAGAATTCAGAGCATTCAATGAGCATTCAGAGCTCCACAGTGATGCATTTTGCTGCAGCCTCCCCTTCCAGATGCAATCTAAGTTCAGCTTTTCATGCCATGCTGCAGCATCCCACCACTGCATCAGGCCGGAAATGCAGCTCCCACTGCCACCACTGCAGTGGGACCAGGGTAGCCTGACTGCATCCCTGATATTGATGGGGATGCTTGAAACAAGAGGGAAACTCCTCCTTTGTTTTGCAGGGCTGTATGAAAGCCAAAAGGAAAAGGTTTTACCTGGGCCCAGAGCAGCAAGCGAGGATCAAGTAGGTCACAAAGAAAACAGCGCTGCAAAGAGGAGGAAAAGAGGAGCTTAGGGAGGAAAAGCCAAGCGTGGAGCCCTGATGCAGCAGAAGAGTCTCCAGACAAGTGTCAGGGCTTTGCTGTCTGTTTGGATTGCAAACACCATGGCAGATATTGGGTGGGAATCAAGTCAGTTACTACCTGTCACTGAAACTGCTTCTGCATCACTGCATAAAGCAGTCCCAAGGTAGGACCAACACACACACCTCTGAATGCGTTTGGAGCATTCAGGCCCAGGGTAGATGAAGCACCCAAGGTGCTTTTGTTGACACCTCATCAGTGCAGGAATGGAGATGGACCGATTTTGCTCCATTTCCAGGCACTTCCTGGCTTGGTGGGGTCAAGGCTGGATTTCAGCAGCGCTCGAGCAGAGATACACAGGGCTGATGAAAGCAGCTTGCTATGGGCTGTGTTAGGGGAACTGGTCCCATGTTACTGCACCAGTGCTCAAGGAGGGGCTCAAAAGCAGAAGGATTCACTAAGATCAGTGTGTGCCTGAGCCCAGAACCCCCCCATGCTGGGCTGCATCCCCAGAGCATGAGCAGCAGCTCAGGGAGGGGATCCTGCCCCTCTGCTTTGCTCCCATTTGCAGCACTGGGTGCAGTGCTGGGGTCCTCAGCATAAGAAGGACATGGAGCTGGTGGAGAAAGTCCAGAGGAGGCCATGAGGATGAGCAGGGGCTGCAGCAGCTCCCATAGGAGCCAGGCTGAGAACATTGGGGATGGAGAAGAGAAGCTGCATGGAGAGCTCAGAGCAGCTTCCAGTGTCCAAAGGGGGATCCAAGGATGCTGGAGAGTGACCTGCATCAGGGGCTGGAGGGATAGGACGAGGGGTGATGGGTTCCGGCTGGAACAGGGGAAGTTCAGGTTGGAGATAAGGAAGTTCTTCCCTGTGAGGGTGCTGGGACACTGGAATGGGTTGAATGGAGAAGGTTTGGATGCCCCATCCCTGGCAGTGTTCAAGGCCAGGTTGGACGGGGCTTGGAGCAACCTGCTCCAGTGGAAGGTGTCCCTGCCCGTGGCAGGGGTTGGAGCTGGAGAAGCTTTCAGGTCCCTTCATCCCAAATCATTCCCTGACTCTCCCAGCTCGCAGACCCCAGCCTGACACCCCCAGGTCACAGGGGGTTATTTCTCTCACATAGCCCAGCACAGCCGAGCACCGCAGCACATCAGGGATGCTCTCCCTGCTTCGGGTGTTTTTCCACAGGCTGCTGGCTTATGGCCTGGTGGGAACCTGCTTTCACCCAGCGCCTGGAGGGGGAAGCAGGTTCTGGGTGTGCTGATGGCTTCTTGGTAGCCACTCACTCAGCTCTAGCACAAGAACTTGACGGCAAACCCCACGTGCCATGGTAAACGCAGCAGAGATAAAGCTGAGCGCTGCTCTCTCACTGGGAAACCAGGAAAGCTGGAGTGGACATGGCTGAGGACATGGAAAGAAAGCACATAGGGAGCAAAGAGAGACCCTGTGGCTGTGCATCTCCATTGCCAAGCCCTGTGGCATCTGCTCTTGCTTGATTCCATCACCCCATCAGAGGAACACTGCACAACACCCACTTTTGTATTAGGGGTGTCCATAGGATCTTTGTGTACGAGGGAGTTGCAGACCCATCATGAAGACACTGATGGAGGGAAGGATTATCTTGCTGTGAGGTGAAGGGACAAAGGTCTCTTAATACAGAGCTTGGCCCAAGACAAGTTTGCTCCTTACTTGCAGCACTACATGCAGTTCCAGGGTCCTCAGCATAAGGACATGGAGCTGTTGGAGCAAGTCCAGAGGCCATGAGGATGAGCAGGGGCTGGAGCAGCTCCTGTACAGAGCCAGGCTGAGAACATTGGGGCTGGAGGAGAAAAGCTGAATAGAGAGCTCAGAGCAGCTTCCAGTGCCTGAAGGGGGCTCCAAGGATGCTGGAGAGGGACGTGCATCAGGGGCTGGAGCAACAGGTCAAGGGGTGACGGGTTCAGACTGGAACAGGGGAAGCTCATGTTGGAGATAACGAAGTTCTTCCCTGTAAGGGTGCTGGAATGGTTTGAAGGGAGAAGGTCTGGATGCTCCATCCATTCAAGGCCAGGTTGGATGGGGCTTGGAGCAACCTGCTCTAGTGGAAGGTGTCCCTGCCCATAGCAGGTCATTGGAACTCTACGAGCTTTAAAGTCCCTTCAACCCAGCCCATTCCATGGCCATGACTCCATGATTCTATTGAAATACAGGAAGAGGTAAATGCTACTGACCAGGAACCTGCAAGAGATGAACTCCAAGGTTGAAGCACTGACCTGAGCAGAGCTCAGTCTTGTCTCCCTACAAGGTAACACTGCTTCTCCCACCTACCAAGTGGCCAAGGAGGAGCACACTGATTCCCTTGAGGGTAAAGGGGCGTGTTGGTGCCTGTTGCCTTCCATTGCTGCTATTTTGGGTCTATTCTCAGTTATATAAGCGCTGTCTCATCTCCGGCTCTGGTCACGCTTCATGCTTTGGGTGTGAACACATTAAACCGAGTTCAGACAATCCCATCACTGATGCTTCATGAACAGCAGCAACACAAGTGGCATTCAGGAAACCAGTACAACTGCACATAGACCAGCACCACCTCTGAGCTGAGCTCTGGGACCATGCTTGACTAAGGAATAGCATCCTAAAGAGAGTGGCTCCATGACGAGACCCAATCCCACTCAAACACAGCCAGAAACACCCTGATGTCTCCAAACACACACAAACCCCCTCACTGCCTGCACCCTCCTTCACTTCTGATGTATACCAAGGCATGTGATGGAAAACCAGGCAATCTCCTTCCTTTCAAAGGGATAATCCCTAAAGGAAGCCTTCAGGGTACCGCTCAGGTCTCAGAGCTGGGTTTCTGCCCTGTTTCCCTACAAGCTCCGCAGTTTGCTCTGCAGGAACCACTCCTGTATTTACTTGGAGCTTCCTTTGTAGGGTTTCCTTTCTGGAAGCGTTTGGAGCAGCATCTCCCATGGCTCACATTCACTGCAGTGCGATTTTCCTCTTCTCACCTCTGTTATCCATGAACTTCCCCAGCTCCCCCCTGCACACACACTGGAACAATTCTTCACATGCAAGATACATCCCCATCACCACAACCCTATCCAGAGCTGTTTGGAGCACACGTGGCCATAGGAGAAGGCAGAGATACTCACTAGGAAGCCCAGTACCAGGCAGAGTGGGTCTGGATGTACCCCTTGACAGGCTCGCTGCAAGACAAGAGGAAACGGGTGCTGAGCAGGAAGCATTAGAAAAGCCAAGCATTGCACTGGGTGCTGCTGAATTCCAGCTGGGAACACACATGGGGGGATGCAGCACAGGGGATGTGGAAGGAAAACACACACACACACACACACACACACCCCAAGACACATGGATCTTCCCAACTGGAAGGAAACTCAAGCTGTCAGGTCATAGTGGCCCCACTGTCATCAACTGCACACTTGAGCTTGGGAATGGCCACTGCCTTCTCTGAGAGTGAGATCAAGTAGCTGGCAGTGATTCATTATTTATCTGGCAGGCAACGTGAGCCAAAGTGCTCATCAGCCCAGTGGGGGGAATCTGCTCCTGTGATGGGAGGTAACCCCATCCCAAAGCCCATCCAGGAGAACTCCCCTAAGGAAGAACCCAGCGGTTCACACTCGAGGCCTCTTGACTTGGAGAGCACCCAGGATACACAGGACATAGGGAAAAGACTTCTCAGGGTTCCCCCAGGTTTGGTTTCCCATTGGAACACCCATAACAGAGCTGCAAGTATCTACAGAACGCCCCCAGGTAATGAGGAACAGGTCACCCACAGGACAAAGCATCACAAGAGACCTACCAGAAGGTGAAGAAAGCCACAATAACAACAGTGACCAAGAGCTGGACCATCAGGATGGCATAAACCTGCAATGAGAGGAAGCCTATGTGTGACCCATGGGCTCTCTGCTTCCCAGCCAGCCAAACCACTGCAGCCGGGTCCCTCCAAGGGCTCCTGGTCTCCCGCTTCCACAGGGAAAGCTGGGATTCGGGCCCCTTACCTTCCTGATGAAGACCCTGCGCACGCTCCTGTCATCCCAGCTGAAGGTGGTGAGCATCTCCGTGTCCCCCGGGTACCCACTGCTGCCATAGCTCGGGCTCGTGCCTGGAGCAGAAGCCAGAGAGGTCAGGTCCCAGCTCCCAGCTCCCCCCCCCCAGGTGCAATAACCTGGCCCCAGGGAGTGCTTGGGAGCCCCATATTCCAAGGTTTCCTCCTTGCCTTGCTGGGATGCCCCATGCTCCAACCTCATCCCTGCACCCTATTAGGACCCTGTCTGAGAGCAGAGAGGAAACCGCACTGTGTACTCCAGCACGGTGAGGATGAGAGGGTTAACTCCTGCCTATGGTGACATCGGATCTCCAATGGGAATTAGAGGGCTCCTGTCAGATCCTTGCTCAGCTTTCACTGAATATTAAAACATCTCCCAGCGGAGCTGTGACTCAGCACCTCAGGCGCTCCCATGCCGAGGATTCCCTCCCTGCTGGTGCTCAGACTCCATCTGCATCTTATGCCCTCACCTCAAAGAGAAGCTTCTTACAACCAGCTTCTCCATAAGATCCACCCCTGATCCCATTTCCATGCAGGGAGGCAGCTAACAGTGAGCCCAAACAAGGGGGAAACAACACCAGTGACTACCTGAGCCCAAATCATCACCCCACACACCCCTATCCTGCTGAAGGCTCTGCAATACAAGTACTTGTTGCTGGAGGTGCCCTGCAGGTGGGCAAGGAGAAAGGCTGCACCACGGAGCATCACTTTGCCTGAAGGGAGATGGAAGAAAACACTGGGAAACCTCTGCTGCCAGATGAAGGCAGCAATGAGGATGCTGCTGGCTGAAAGAGAGAGCCAAAGCAGCAGCTTTTCCCTGCTGAGACCAGAGGCTCAAATGATACAAATTGGCCTTTTCCATCTCCTGAACCTGAGGCTCAAGAAACCCTAAAGCAAATACAGAACCATCGCTGGCTTGGTGCATTGTCCCCCTGTGCTATTTGCTTCTCCTGCAAACATCCCCTTCAGTGTTATCAATGTTCTCCCTGTCTGGGTTCCTACAGAACACAGGCTTAGGCGATTGCACCAGCTCTACGTTCATGTTTGACAGATTCCTCCCCTCCTTCGCAAAGCTCCATCGCACAGTGATGCTCACATCCTCCAGGCAGGAGGAGGAAGGAGCCCCTCAGCCTCAGGATACAGGCTGCAGGCACCAGGAAAGCCGAACCCAAGGGCTTTGCTCCTGGATTTGCTCTGTTTCAGCAGTCCATGTTGGTTGCTCTCATTGCAAAAGCCTCATTGTACAGCAGGAAACAAAGCCCTTGTGCTCTTCTTGTGCTTAATCAGTCTTGTGTGCCTCCTTCTATGCCCCAGTGAAGATGAGTCTCGGGCAGTGCATCCTCCCTTCATTACTGTGAGAGCTGTCATCACCATGCAGGGCTGAGAGCACCCCAGGGCCATATCCCCAGGACACGTCAATGCCTCCTTTGTCAGAGCCATCAAGGCATCTAAACACTGTATTAGACACCTAAGTGCCTCGAAGGAATGGAGGGTGCCCTTCTCCCTGGCACCCATCACCTCCCATCCGTGGCCACAGCCAAGGCAGCAACACAGCGTGTCCTGAGCTCCCAAAACACACACCAGTTCTTTCCAGTTCCTCCCAGTTCCATATAAGCTGTTAGACACAGCACCGTGGCTTGTGTCCCTGCAGACCCTGGGACAGGAGCTTGTAGCATGGCTGAGGAAAGGGGGGAAGAACATGGAATCAGAGTTAAACACCAGCAGGGATCTGGGAATCCCACCAGGCTTGTTAGGGAGGGGACAGGAGGTGACACATCACCTAAACAAGTCCCTGGATAGCCCAAATCCCAGCATCCTTAACTCATTTGGGCTTTACCCATCCTAATCCACTGGCAAGACCCAGAGGGTTGTTGGAGCAAGCTGGGAGGTTCTTTATCCACTTGTTAATGGCTCCTGAAAGCAAACAGGGATGAGAAGCCTATGAAACAATCAGCACGTCCCTCAGTGGGGTCTCACTTGCTCTGTCCCCTTCCCTGAGCATCTCCATCCACACTGGATGGAACAGGCAGGCAAAGCATAGCAGAGGAAGAGGATGGAGGAGAGATATTGGACTCAAGTGACATTAAACCCAGTCCCTCCAGCTCAAGTTGTGCTGATCAAGCCCTTGGCCACCCCAGCAGACTTGCTGGCCATGGCTTCTGCATCATCCCATTGGAGCTACCCAACCCTTCCCCTGCACAGGGTACAGTGGAGCCTTTGTCCCTATGTCGTGACCAAGCAGGAGCTGCAGAGAGCACACAGGGAAGAAAAGCTGTTTGTCTGCTGAGGAACTGGCCTCACACTGGAACAATTCAGCCCTGGAGTGGAGCTGCTTCAGCCCCAGAGCAGCCGAACATCCCTGGTGGACCACACTGATCCTGCCAGCTCAGCAGCTTCCCTCAAAGCCAGGCTGGAGCAAGACATGGAGTGGGGGAGCTGCTGCCTGTAGAGCCAGGAACGTGTCTCCAAGCCCTGGGAACAGGCTGGGAGAGGGGATTAATCCCATCCCAGCACTGGGAAGGAGAGCAGAGTGCTGGAGCTTAGTCCCACCTCAGTGTGGTCTAGTGGTTGGATGAAACTACACATAGATAGAGAGATACATGGCTTAGAGCTACAGCTCTAGGGTGAGCTCTACCGTGGACCAACCCAGGCGCCACATCCCTGCATCCCCTCTTCTCTACAAGCCCATAGAGGGAATCTCTGCTCCCCTGAGTACAGACACACAAGGACTTACTGGGGTCCACGTAAGCCCAGCTGGGGTGCAGTGGGACTGATGGAGGAGGAGGGTAAGCACCCGACTTCATCCCTTCTCCCGCTGTCGCCTCTTCATAGCTCGGAGGTGCTGGTGGAGCTGAGGCATTTTCCTTCTTCTCCCCCTGCCCCTCGGAGCTGGGGGGTTTGTTATTCACTGAGAGCTGCACAGGAGGAAAGGGGGTGTTAGAGCATAAAACCAGCACAGGAACCACCCTACAATGGGGACCCAATGGGGCATGGATGGAGGTCTGGGGGCCCTCCACTGAAAGTGCCCTTAGCAATTCAATGGACCCATCCTGCACCTCCAAGATGGAGCAGCCTCAAATGCGATTGAGGGAAGAGATGGGGAAAAGATGGGACATGTTAAAGGGGATGGAAAATACAAGCACCCAGGTCTGAGGCAGACACAGCCTTGCCCTGGGTTCTCTTGGTGCCTTCGGCTCACATGTGATGCTGGAAAACATCCAGAGAATTCTCTGCTTTTCAGCATCCTTCTGTCTGAATTTCCCCTTTAGATGCTGAACCCCCTGAACTCCTCCATCTCCACTCAAAGCCCCCAGCAACTCCTCTGGTTTGGTGCTCCCAACATCTCCTCCTAGGTCATTTCTCTCTGTCCATCCAGGGGCTCAGCCTTGCTGCTCACCACAATGTGAAGATGCAGCTGAGGGACCTTGGCATCCCTCAGACCATGTAACCCAAGCAAAGAGCATCCTCAGGCTATCTGAGAACCTGCTTCTCCTTGGCAGCATTACCCCATTAACATTCAAGATCTTTGTCACATCTGAGCCTGTTCCCCACCTTGCTGCCAAACGGGATGCCAGCTCAGGGTCAGCATCCCCATGGATCACAGAGATGTGGGGCTGGAACCAGAAGCCCAAGAAGGCGGCGGCAGACTGACCAGCACTGCAACAGGGGGCACAGTCCCTGTAAGAAGGGCTTAAGCCAAAGGTGTGCCAGGCACAGGGATATGCACCAGGAGCAGATCCGGCTGCACTGGGATAACGGTGCTACCTCATCTGCCAGCCCATAGGGACCATCCTCACCCCATCCTTCATTACATACACTTGTGTACAGGGGGGCCAGTATCATACACGACCACCCCCCAGAGGTACCCAAGGAGATGCAGGAGGGATGGTGCTGCTGCATCCAGGCAGCCTTCAGCATTGTTGTCATGGCAATGGTGCACTGTGCTGGATGCATGAAACACCCCCCCCCCCTTTAGATTCAGAGCACCGGAGAACCCCCAAATCAGAGCTCCCTGGACCAGTGATGAGGTGCTGAGGGCAAGTGCCAAGTGCTGGCTGCGAGGGGCATGGGTGGGAAGCACAAGCACCCTATGAGCTCCCTGACATCGTGATGGGTGAATGGCCACAGGTCCAACAGCAGGAGCTGAGCTGCACACGCAGCACCAGAACAAGCAGCCTCCAGCCCCATACCAATATAGCCCCCCTCCCCGCTGGAAATTTCCCCCCATGGCACTGAGCTGGGCACTGGTACCCAGCTCCCCTGTCCACAGTGGATCTATCCCTTTATCCCCTCCCTTCAACCCACTTTTCCCCTTTCAACACGCAAGCAGGACCCATCACCCAGCACTGGCCTCTCTCCTACCTTCCCCTGGGTCATGGCTCCTCACTGGTGATGCTGCAGAAGCAGCAGGAGCTGGGAAAGGGCCGGGGCTGAGCTTGAGCCTCCTCGTGGGGTCCCTTCCACCCCTCCTCAGGGATGTCTCGGGGCTGCTGCAGCCGCCGCAGCCTCCGCAGCCTGCGCTGATGCCTTCACCTTCTAGCAACATCCACTGAGGGAGGGACTGTACCATTCCCAGCCGGCAGCACAGGGGAAGCCGGGATAGAAACGGCTAAAACGGGAGCGAGCGGCCAGAAAGAGCGATGTGGAGGATGGAGGGACACAGCGGGGGAAACAGCGGTGGAGGGGATGCTGGACGCGGGGCTGGGATGGCAAAAGGAAAGGAGATTGGAAGGATGCTTTGCTGCAGCATCCCTGTGCTGCTGCATGAGCTGGGCACAGGACATGGGCTGCCCTAGGGGGCTGGAGGCTCCTGTGGGACAGGAGAAGGGCCTGACCTCAACTCCATAACATGAGAGCAGGAGGGAGAAACCTCACAAAGCACTGGATCCCTTCCCAGGCTTTACATGGAGGGGGGATAGAGAGGATAAGGCTCATTTGCCCTTATGTCTCGTCCTCTCTGGAGTGATGCAGCCACAACTGGGGGGCATAAGGAGGGCCTGGAGAGGTCCCAGGGCACACAGCAGACCATGAAGCCCTGCACTGAAGCAGTGTTATCAATTCAAGCCCATGAAGGAGGCTAAAAGGGGAGCCCAACATCCAGCCCAGAGCATCTCCAAAGGAAGAAGCACAACGTGGATGAGCTTTTGACCCCCATGACAGGGTCTAGGGCAGAGATTGGAGCCCCAAGGGCACAGGGAGATGGAGACATCTCCTGTTGCACCACAGGCAGCAGGTAGGAGTGGGAAAAACGTCTCTTTACACAGTGAACTGCTTCATATGATCAGAAAACCTGCCCAGGACAGAGGAAGAGACAGTACAAACACAGCACACCCTCTACCTAAACACATGGAGAGACAGGCTTGTGATGGATGAGAGCTGTCAGCAGAGCCTTGTGCTGGGTTCTCACCAATGAAAGCGCCGTTCTGGGACCATACTGAGGCTGGGAGCTGTGCCCCTGTGTCCCAGCTCTCCATATCTTCCCCTCTGCTCCTGCCCTACACCCTCCAAGTCCTTTAGTGCCTGTCATGCCATAAACATCACACCTCAAACGAGCTTCCCAGGTCTGTAACACAGGCACAAGAATTAAATCAGCTTATCTGCTCACTCTTATCAGTTGAAGCCCATGCAGAAGGGGTTAAGAGACCATGAGCACCATGAATCCCCAGCACTGGGCAGTGTTATCAATTCAAGCCCCTGCAGAAGGGGTTAAGGGACCACGAGCACCATGAATCCCCAGCACTGGGCAGTGTTATCAATTCAAGCCCCTGCAGAAGGGGCTTAAGAGACCATGAGTACCATGAATCCCCAAGCACTGGGCAGCGTTATCAGTTCAAGCCCTTGCAGAAGGGGCTAAAGGGACCACGAGCATCATGAAACCCCTGCACAGAAGCATGAAAAAGGGCCTGTCTGCACTTTAGGCTCCCTAAGAAGAGCCCTAGAGAAGAGCCTGCAAGGGACAGAGGTTGAAAAGCCCATCCCCATGCTCAGCTCCTGTAGAGCAGAGGCAAAGGATGGGTTAAGAGGGAAGCATGAGCTGGAAATGAAGGAATGCAGCCGGGCAATGCCGAGCTGGCAGCGAAACAGCCCAGCCCCAGCTATTCAAGTGCACAGGGGCTGCAAAAACTTGTCAGGGTTATGCAGAACTAGCGAAGGGAGCCACAGGCTCCTCAAGGGCTTTCGTTCCGCTCGGGGCTGAGCAGAGGCGTAAAACTGGGCAGGTCCCCAGCCAGAGACAGAAACTGAAGCCAAAGAAGCTGGGCTGGGCTCGTGATGCCCCTTCAAGCACCGCATGAGCCGAGGGGTCAAGGGTTTGGGAACTGAAACTGCAGCTGACACATGGCATTCAAGTGAGAGGAGACACCCATGGCCTTAACTCATTGCCTGCAGCCAGTGAATAGGGGCTAAAAGGGCTACGAGCATTGTGAAGCCCCAACACTGAAGCAGCGTTAGCAGTTCAAACCCATGAAGGAGGCTAAAGGGGGAGCCCAGTATCCAGTGCTGAGCATCTCCAAGGGAAGCCAGGTTCTTTCGTGGGGTAATGCAGGACCCCACATGCTTCATCCCAAGGTGAAGATGCACCAAAGAGCTTAAATACCAGGTCTGGAAGAGGAAAGACCCACAGCAAAGAGGAGCAGATAGCATTGCCTACCACAACACAACCCCCTCCACCACCCTGAGATCTACAAGGCCCATTCCCACCCCATGGGCTCTCAGAGGGTATCTCAGTCTTCCCTCACCCCAAACAAATCCAACACCAACAGGGAATGTTTTCAGGAGCTCTGAGAAACCATCATGGAAAATGAGCTGGGAGAGCCTGTGGGCTGCAAGGCTTGAGGCGTGTCTCATCTCTGCCATGGAGAAGACAAGGATGATGCTGCCCAGCTGATAGCACTGAAAAGCAGAACACTTCAGCCCATGCAGGGACCATCCTTCTCCACCAAAGAAGCTGCTCCAAGCCTGGTTCCTCGCTTCCCTGTTTGAGCTGGAAGCTCTTGAATGTGCCAAGAACGTAATTAAATCACAGACTCAGAGGATGGTTTGGCTTGGAAGGGACCTTAAAGCTCACCCAGTTCCTCCCCTCTGGCAGGTTAAAGCCATTGCCCTTGTCCTGTCCCTACAGGCCCTTGTCCAAAGCCCCTCTCCAGGTTTCCTGGAGCCCCTTTAGGTACTGGAGCTGCTCTGAGGTCTCCCTTTAATGATGATGGCACCATCTGACAGATGCAATGGGAGGATAAGTGCACACAAGAGGAGAGTCCAGGCTGCGACATTTATACCCAACAACCATTCAGCATTCCCCTTCCCTCTCCCTGACCATCCACATGGTCCAGCTCAGCGTCGGGATGGAGCAGCCACATTCTGCTGCACACAAACACCTTCAATCCCCTGCAAAGTCAATAGTGAAAACCTCTTTGAAGGCCGCACCCTGCCAAATCCAGCAGGGATTTCACAGGGATTAAAGCAACTTTGCTGAGCACTCAATCACATCAAAAACAAGGTAAAGGAAACCTGATGGGATAATTAAGGGATCTGCTGCATCAACAGACATGGTGGCACACCCAGGAGCCCTCTGTAAAGCTGCTTTCCTGCAGCCCCAGGGGGATGTCCTGTGTCTCAACCCCCGCACTGGCACCCAATGCTCTGCCATGGGCTTGAAATCCAAACTCTATGTGAAAAGTGAGGAATTTACCCCAGGCTCTCAGGCTGCTGAATTATCCATGGATTATTCCTGGTAAATCCTGCCACTAGGCTCAGTCCCTGGGCTGGAGATTAACATGAAAGCTGTGAACATCAGGGCACACATGGGGAGGTGTTAAGGATAAAAGGAATAAAAATGCCCTTATTCCATAGGCATTCCTAGAGGAGCAAAGCCCAACCCTCATCTCCATCCTGCCAGCAGCCCCAGTTTGGGTTGGAAAGGACCTTAAAGCTCATCCAGTTCCAAACCCTGCCATGGGCAGGGACACCTTCACTAGAGCAGCTTGCTCCAAGCCATGCAATATGAGGAGCTGGACAAGCCAGAACCAATTGGGGTAGGATGCTCTTAGTGGCCTCTGCACTGTTAGTCTCTAGCTCAAACCTTGAGAGCCAACACTGTTGCCTGAGCTAAAACCAGCCCCAAACCAAACCCCAACTTTCCATCACCCCCTTTAGACCCTCAGATTTCAACTGCCTGAAGAAACTGCTGCAACCTGTACCCAGCTGAGTTCTCTTTAAGCCACAGAAAGGCATTCCAACTCTAGCAAGGGCTCAAACCCCAGTGATGGGCAGATATTGGGGACCATTCAGTGAGTCTCTTGAGCTGTTTGCCCATGTGTGGGTCTGAGACAGTGCCAAGATTTGGGTTCTTGGAGGAATTCACCCTGGTTTGATTCAGGGACTCCGGAGCTGTGACTTTGGTGGATCTTAACGAACAGGGTCGGAGCGCTGAGGTTTAAACCTAACCAGAAGTGAAAAGCATGATGCCCACAGAGCCCGTAAAGGAACAACCACCCCACACTTGTCTACTCCAACCAGGAGAGCAGATAAACACGGTGAGGAGGCACTCCCCAGGATTATGCTGCTCAGGAGTGCGTTTCACTCATCGCTGCCAGAAGAACGTGTTCTCAGCTCCGGCGTGTGCACAGGATGCTGTGAAATGAGAGGAATTGCATAAGTATGCAAACCTGCCCCACAGGGTTGGGGGGGACAGAACAGGTTTGGGTGACACTTGGAGTGACACCTTCATGCCACTGTGCAGCTGCTTCTTTAAGCTCTTAGCAAGGAACTTTATATAACACAAGCCAGGGATGCGCACCGGAATGTGAAGAATCCTCATGAGCCTCCCCCAAGCAGTGACCCTGGTGGTGCTGCTGCAGCTGACACCAGCACCCAGGCAGTCATCATAGGATGGTTAGGGATGGAAAGGGCCTTGAAACCATCTAAGGTCTAGGTAAGATGGAAAGAAAGAGCTTTCTCCTGTGTGTGCTGGGTTGCATCCCCAGGGCGTGAGCAGCAGCTCAGGGTGGGGATCCTGCCCCTCTGCTCTGCCCCCATGAAGCCACCCTTGGAGCACTGGGTGCAGTGCTGCGGTCCTCAACATGGGAAGGACATGGAGCTGTTGGAACAAGGCCAGAGGAGGCCATGAGAATGCTCAGGGACTGGAGAACCTCTGATAAGAGCCAGGGGAAGTTCCAAGGGAAGCCACTGGAACAGGGGAAGTTCAGGTTGGAGATAAGAAAGTTCTTCCCTGTGAGGGTGGTGGGACACTGGAAAGGGTTGAATAGAAAAGGTTTGGATGCCCTATCCCTGGCAGTGTTCAAGGCCAGGTTGGATAGGGCTTGAAGCAAGCTGCTCTACTGGAAGGTGACCCTGCCCATTGGAGGGGGTGGGAGCTGGATGAGCTTTAAGGTCCCTTCAACCTAAACCATTACATGATTCTCTGATTTATCTCCCTGCAGATTTATCTCCCACTGTTACAATCATGAGTGACCCAATACTCATACTCACTGTCTGTGTTCAGTCTTGCACCAGGCTGTCCTTGTTCGAGATCAGGGCTCCTACATCCCACAGTAACTTAGGGTAGAGGATTTGGGGTCTTGGTGTGTGCTCTTTGAGTGGGATATTCACTGTTCTGATCTTTGACAATGCCTTACTCTCGAGACCTGCTCCCTTTTGGATTCACACTGCAGCAAATCAAGCTCCACCACACCAGCAAATAGAAGCTCCATCCCCAGGCAGAAGGGAGCAATGTTTTCCACACTGGAAAGTTCCCAGAGGAGCTGGTGCTCTTCTCCATACACTGAAGGAAGCAAATCCAACTGCACTGACATTCCAGGGGCTAGATCCCATCAACGCAAGTATAAATTCAGAAGGAAATCAGTGAGATAGCCCAGGCTTTATGACCCAAAACTCTTCCTCCCAACTTTGTGGTTCTCTTACTGGTGCAGCCTTGACATGGAAATTGGTGTCTGGAGACACCAATTAGGAGGTGTCTCCAGACACCAATTAAAAGCACCTTAAAGCAGGGAGAGAAGGAGGTGCAGAGGGGAAAAGAGGGTGAGAAGTGATGAACAGACAGCTTAAAGTGATAGGAGGAGGAAGGAAAATGGCCCATCCCAAAATATAAAAGCAGTAGGTTCTATCTTCTACTTATGCAAACAGGGAAGATTTAGGAGCAGCTCTGGAGCCTGTCCTGGCCCTTTCCCAGCATTTGCTGATCCCATGGACCAAAGGAAACCTCTGCAGAATCCAGCACAGTGAAAAGGTCTAATGGCCAACTGATGTCTAATGGCAAAGACTAATGGCTGTTGAGGTCTTTTCATGGATAGCATCCCATCCATTGGACTGCTTTGCTCCTTTCCTTTTTTTTCCCATCTTCCCAGATTCACCTTCAATCTCTGCCTGGAGTGGGAAGAACTTCCTTAAGCAATGAAAACCATAAAGGCTTTGTTTGATGTGAAAATGACTATCAACAAACCAGCTCTTAGCTCAGTAGAGGGACCTTCTGGGAAGCGCCACCAAGGTCCTAACCCTGGTCCTGAGGCTGTCCTACGACTAAGTCGTGGTTTCCAAGCCAGCACCCAAGCTCCTGTATGGGAAATTCCATACAGAAGGTAGCTGGTGGGTGCCAACATCACAAACCCATCCTTGCCCTCACATCTCTGGGCCAAACCTCCTGTTCAGTGCTGCAGAGCTTCCTCCTTAGAGCCCATCTAGGGTGGGAACCCAACCTGGTGTTTATTGTTCAACTGGTTCTGCACAAGCCCCACAGGCCTTTGAGCACTGGACCCATGGCTGGGAGTGCCCATTGACATTAAGAGCTATGGGGCAGATGGCACCTCCTCATGGCCACACAATGTCTCCGGGCTGATGGTGACATTGCACATGCCAAGTTCATGTCTATAGGGTCTGGGTGAAATTGAGTCTTGAGCTGAAGACACCTCTGGGCCTCCATGTTCAGATCCCAGCTCCATGCTCAATCCCCAGCTCCATACTCAGATCCCAGCTCCAAGATCCACCAAACCAGAGGCAGGAGCAGCTTCTTGACTTTAAATTGAGTGTTTGGTTTAGTGGCTGGGAGGGATCTGACATCTCTCCTTGCTTTCTGCATGCCTGCTGCACTGCAGCCTTAACTGAGCCTTTTTCCCCCTCTATGGACCACAAAGTTTCTTGCACTGCTCCCCTTATCAGTCTGTACAAGGACCATGGCACTGATCATGCATTCTCACACACCTCACACACCAGCAGCTCCCCAGGAACGATCACAGAACCAACTGGGTTAGAAAAGACCTTCAAGATCATCCAGTCCAACCATTCCCCAGCACTGCCAAGGCACTGAGAGCCTCGTCTACACGAGATAACAGCCTTTTCTCAAAGGCAAAGTTACCAGGCACACTCCTGCCTCCCTGCCAGCCAAGATCAGCAGATAGCAGCCAAAGAAGTCCTGCAGCCCACGTGAGCAGTCAACAAACTGGTACCCACAGCACTGATGGGGAGATAACACAGGTATTGCAACAGCTCTGCAATCCCTTATGTGATGAACATCTCAGATCCATGGGGCTGCAGAAGACAGGGCAGGAGGGGACAGGGGAAGTTTCTAGAGCCACTGGCAGGACCAATCCCTGGTAGTATCTAACCTGGCTTTTAAATTCCTAAATCCAGTAGAATTACATCAAGAAAGACACTCGAATCTGTTTTTCTTCCTGGCCTTCAGCTCCATTACTTCTGATTTACATAAGAATGAGGAACCCGGTGGGAAGGCTGCTGGATGCTCTCCATCAATGCCACCGCACTGATGTCAAAGCCATGTCCCCACTTTACACCCGCTGGGAACTTTGGCTCATTAGATGTGATTTGTTTGGCAAACATAGCACTGGGCATCCAGTAGGGGTGAAGCTGAGGTCTCCTGCTCAGCTCTGTCACCTGAGGATGATGGTGCAATCGGGTTGGTTTTAACTTAAGTAATACTCATGCCTGGGTAAGTAGCAAAGAGTTCCAAGTAAGGCCATGAGGTCTATCTCGCTTATCTGGATATCCTGGTGTCCGGCTTTGTTTGGTTAAAATCATGGAATGGTTTGGGTTGGAAAGGACCTGAAGATCATCCAGTTCCAACTTCTTTTTATGGATCCAAGAGAAAAAACATGACTTGCTTTCCCATAAAGGTTGATGCAAGGCCTGCCCTGGCCTTGAACTTCAGCACTAAAACAAGGGAAGAATGATCTCCTTTCCTCACCCCTTAAGGCATGATTAAAGGGAGGTCCTCACCTAACTCAGCCCTGTGTCTGACCTTGTAGTATGATGGGATTGTCTATATCTTATCAAGTCTCTCTGCAGAGGCAGAAACCATGGCTCCTGGTTTTGGCCAGTCTGGGTCTCACTGATGTGTTGTTAGCCAAAGAAAAGTGATACTTTCCTATATATCTATATCTGCTTTCATAGCAAATCACAGAGAGAAAGAATTAAAACCCTGTCTTGGTGCTGCACAGGGACCACTATGGGCTGGAAGGCTTCATAGTCTTCTTGCATGTCAGATTTTCACACAGCCACCAGAAACACGTCCTGTTCCTGATGGCTTCCATCACCCGGCTCCATCAAACAGAGTCAACCTTGACTAAGACCCTGGGCAAACATTCAGGACTGAACTTGCAGGTCCTTCTCCTAACACCAGGCTCAGTTCCTGGCCCTCACTCAAGCTCAATTCTTTGAAGTCACTGAAGGGAATCAGGGCTGCTTTAATCCTTTTGCTTCAACTAAAACAAGAACAATGAACACTGCAGGAGCCAGAAGTTCTGCTTGAAGAAGGGTTTAGGATTTGGCCTGAAATGCCGGAAAAGGTGTTGAGTTTTCGCACTTGGTGCTCTGGGTGAATGTCCTTTTGGTGCAATGGGATAATGGGAGAACGGAACTTCTCCTGGTGATCACCTTGCTTTTGGGAATATGTTGTCCTCTGCTCTGCCTGTTCTGCAACCAGGAGTGGGACAGAGGTAAGACTTTCCTAGGACATTAGTGACATGCAATTAAAACTGTGCCTCAGTTTACATCACAGCAAGAGCTTTGCTGCTGCCTCCCACCACAAAAGCGCCTGGAGCTAGAGGGGAACTTAATCCTCTTCCTCAATGCTCCACAGCTCCCTGCAGCGGGGATCTCTAACACCATCCTGCAGTGGTTTACAAACTCAGTTATAGGAGGACAAGGGATCTGTCTGGTCCCACAGTCCATGGTTGTCAGGACATTCAGGGTGGGAAGGTCCCAGAGCCAAACTAATGCTGTGGGTGCTCTGATTCCCAGCTGAGGTGTGTCTGTCCCTGCAGTTCCCATCCCAAAAGCATCTGTATCCTCATCCCCATCTGCTCTGCTTCTTCAAGCGTCCTGGCAGCCTGCGGCTCCCTTGGATGAGGACAAAAGCACTGACACGTCCATTGATCCAGGCAGTGAGCAGAAAACCTCAACTGAGCAACAGGATTAGTCCTGATACTAGAAGTAAGATTTATTCCTTCTTATTCTTTGACTTCCTTTGAAGGCTTCCCTGAAAGAACTCTTAGAAGTAGCATTTTCAGCTTTACACCTCCTTTCTTGGACTGAAAACATGTATCTTGATGGAGAGCAGAGCCAAGAACAGCTAGGTTTAGATAAAGGTTCATCACAAGACATGGTCCTGCTGTGGACTCTCCAGTGTCTAATACAAAGGGAGCTTGCTGCCATGGGAAGCATGGGTATAGGTTGTCCATTCACCTATTGGAGGCGACAAGGGAGTTGTCTGAGTTCTCTAACACACAGAAAAGAGCAAGAACCGGAGCTTTCAGTGTCGTCTGGGCAGCACAAGCACCTCCTGCAGCGGATCGGATCCAAGCAGGAAAACTCGCTGTTGTTGATGCAATAAATCTTTTCTTCTCTGTGGCTTGGAGGTATTTTCGATGGAATGGAGATACCTGTGAGATGTTTATGCTTTCCTGAAATCCAGGGAAGCAGAGATATCTGAGCCATCTAAGGCACTCGAGAAGTGAGGTGTTGTGCAAGCTCAGCTCCCTTGCTTACAAAATGTTCTTCAATAATGGGTTACCCAGGCTGCTTTCTGCCATGGGGAGGAAGCCGGGTGCTTCAACCAACACTCTTAACGTGCTTTTGCATTTGGTCCCAGGGAAGAGCCAATAATGCTGTTACACTCCAAAGGCTGTGGATTCGAAGGTGAAATAATGCACTTCCCAAACCCACTCGGCTTTGCTGTAAAGGATGCTCTTTGTTGCTCCCAACACTGCAGCGCAGTTGTTGTAAGGTGTAAAGCCACGTGTGCCAGCACCAGCAGCTCCAGGCACCCCTCCTAGACACAAGCAGAGCTTCAGCAAGCCAGTACCAAGCTCTGGTCTCCTGTTTCTCCAAGCACATGGCAGGATACATGGCCACGGTGCTGTGCAGCCAAGCAGGAAACCTTAGCTCTGCCAATGCCTGGCATTAAGATCAGCAGCATCTGGCTCCATGCTGTGGATCCCTGTCTGTTGAACCAGCAGGATTACAGTCACTACAGTGTTAAAGGTGCCTGGGTGAAAGCTGGGATGTGTTATTCCTGCTGGGAAGCAGCATCTCACAGCAGTTTGCTCTGCCCCACAATGAAGATCACGCTAAGAGATATCCTGTTTAGCAAGACCCAGTGCAGCACCGATCCTTTCATTGTGGTACATAGCAGAAACCCACATCCACACCACAAACATCTCAAAGCCCATCTCAAAGAGCTGCAATGAATTTTTGCTGGATATAAGTGAGGCCCATGAGGCTGCATTATGCTTTTAAGTCTGGCTTAAGATGAAGATTAGCTCAGCGTTAATCCTGCTTACTTCTCTTTCCTTTTAATTAGCTTCCATTAAACACTACTACATCACAATTCCCTCGCCATGAATAGCTATTAATCAAATAGGATATCAGCTCCACTTAATTGCTCATATTTGCTCTGTCATTCCATGCACTAATAACAGCCTGCATTGGTAACCTGACATAACTACATCTTGAGTAACACTGAGCTCTCCAGTCTGTACCAGGCACTCAGGAGAGTGCAGACTGGAGGTGACCATGGGTTTGCCACCCATCGGCACCCCAAATTTAGCCTCACAACCTGATCCATGAGGTTGGCTACACTGCTGGCAAGCCAGAGGCCAGATTGATGCTGTGATGAGCCAAAGGCCCTGAGGAAGCCCAAGAGGATTCTCAGAGGAGCAGGTTTCCTAGGACCGTATCCCATCTCCTTCAGACTCATCCATGGACCTGACTTGTTCTCCCCATTATCTCTCCCATTTTAAGAGCAGTATTCCCATAAGCATCTTTTAAAAGAGATGACAAGAATGGGATGGGATAGAACAGAAGTTTAAAGGCTGGAGCAGATGACCACTGAGGCCCCTTCCAATTTCCTGTGATTCTATAAGAATAGTTCAGTTAGAAGGGACCTACAACCATCATTAGTGTAATTGTCACCCATCTGCACTGGAAGGAAGAACAGGCCTTCACACACCCTTATGGAACCCTTCCAACTTGCAATATTCCATGATTCTGTGATGAAATTTGGGCAATATGGAAAACTTTATGTCAACCTTTCACGTCAGTTTGGGGGCACTTGCAGGGAAAGTTGGTTGTTGGACAGTGGCAGCCTTTGTCAGAGCCAAAGAAAGGACTCTCAGTTCTGCTGCTCTGCATCCCTCTGGAACGAAATGGCCTTTCCAGCTCCAGCTCTACCCTAGGGCAGTGCTCCTTCCAGCTTTAAATAGCTGCAGAGGCTGCTAATGAAAGGGAAGAAGAAACAAGTGCCGCCTTTCCAGCAAACCCACCAACTCCAATGGCACAACGAGGAGAAAGCTTTACAGACAGAATCATGGAACGGTTTGGGTCGAAGGGACCTTAAAACTCATCCAGTTCCAACCTCCTGCCGTGGGCAGGGACACCTTCCACTGGAGCAGGTTGCTCCAAGCCCCATCCAACCTGGCCTTGAGCACTGCCAGGGATGGGGCAGCCACAGCTTCCCTGGGCACCCCGTGCCAGTGCCTCAGCACCCTCAACGGAAGAACTTCCTTATCTCCAACCTGAACCTCCCCTGTTCCAGTCTGAACCCATCACCCCTTGTCCTATTGCTCCAGTTCCTGATGAAGGCCCCTCTCCAGCATCCTTGGAGCTCCCTTCAGATACTGGAAGCTGCTCCGTGCTCTCCACGCAGCTTCTCTTCTCCAGGCTGAACAGCCCCAATGTTCTCTACCTGGCTTCATACAGGAGCTGCTCCAGCCCCTGAGCATCCTCATGGCCTCCTCTGGCCTTGCTCCAACAGCTCCATGCCCTTCTTATGCTGAGGATCACCCAGGAATGGGCAAAATGTATAATGGGTAAATGTGTTGTAAGCAAGAAAGAATAGGGAAAACAGACTTGTTGGGCAATTAGTGGACGGTTTGAGGTGAATAATGATGCTCCAGGGAAGAAAACATCATTCCTGTTCCGGGGATTAACATGAAGAAGTCAAAAGACATTTCTGAGGAGCTGTGTGGGCCATCAGTAGACAGCCGGTTCTGCAGCTCATGTCAATGCTTCACACTAGTATTTCCTTCCTGACAGTCATTTCTTGGGGCTGGATCCCATTTCTCTGCATAGGAAACCTGTGCCCAGGCTGTTAAAACCTGGTACTCTGAGGAATCGAGCTGTAGTAAGTCACTTGGAGTCTTGTGCATCTCTTCTGCATCCCATTTACCTGGGTAAATCACAGCCCATGTCTTGTGTTTCAGCATCCAGCTCTACAGAAACCCCTTTGCTTCCTCTCCTCTCCATGCTGCAGGTGGTAGAACTTGGAAAGGATTGGAGCACCAAGTACCTGTAGGGATAAGTCCCCTAGTAAGAAAGCGAAGGAGAAAGGGAAATGTTTCATGGCATTGCTCAAGGCTGATTTATGACCTCCCAAGGGTGGCCAATGCTGCATTCCCCAGCTTTAATAGAAGGGGCAGGGTCTGATGTTCCCTCAGGTGGAACACACATGAGAAAAAGCCTCAGGTTTCCTAGGACCACATTTCCATCTCCTTCTACTCAGGATTCTTCACCCCCTGCATCCCTATATATGTGTTGTCCCTCAGCATCCCCTACAGACACAGCCACTGTGGTAGCGGTTGCCTGAAGATCCCACAGGCAGGGTCAGTCCTTGCAGCCTCCAGCTCCATGATGTGGGAATTGCGATCCATAGCCTTCACCCGGGCTGTCTTTGCAGAATTCCTGGCAACTTTGGTCTTCATCCTCTTCGGCCTGGGCTCCGCTCTGAACTGGCCCTCAGCTTCCTCCCCAAGCATCCTGCAGATCGCGCTGGCTTTCGGCTTGGCCATCGGCACACTGGTCCAAGCCTTGGGGCATATCAGTGGAGCCCACATCAACCCAGCGGTGACCGTGGCTTGTCTCATCGGCTCCCAGGTCTCCTTCCTCCGTGCAGTCTTCTATGTGGTGGCCCAGCTCCTGGGGGCCGTGGTGGGAGCTGCAATCCTACATGAGATCACCCCAGCAGACTCCCGGGAAGGCTTGGCCATCAACAAGGTAAGAGCTCAGCCCATAGATGAGCTTGGAAGGGAGCAGGAAACAATGGGAAGAGCTTTGGGGAAGGCTGAGGGGTGTGAAGAAGGGGTTTGTGTCCAGCAAACCCCTCTTCATTCAGCGTTGGGTAGAAAGCCTCTGTCAGCCATATCCCAACACCAAAGGTCCACCCAGGAGCAGGGATGAAGGGCAGGACTGCAGGATGCTTGCTCTGCTTTTTTGGCTAAGACCAGAGGTATGATCCAGCTGCCCATATAGACCCCTTCATTAGGAAAAAGCCACCCTTATCTCAGTTTTATCTAGGGCTATATTGTGGAGGCGCTGCATTGGGATGAAACCATATCATTAAGGAAGGACGTGACCTAAAGTATCACTTCTCCATTCTTCTTGCCCTGAGCTCATCCCACTTTCCAGGCTTCATGTGGGTGTAGGCAGCCTTTTCTCCTCTATTAGCAATGCCACTGTTTACAGGCTGCGCTGCCAGATTCCTAGCAATGGGAATGTCATGTGTTAGGTCTAAATCCCAGATTTTCATTAGCTAGCACTGCTCATTAAGTTGCTTCCAGTTGTGAAGGAATGGCCACACCAGATCCTGGTTCATCCCAATGCCTGCACACAGGTGTCCAATGCCAGCAGCATCACAAGGATCCCAGTCTGGATCCATGCAGGGAAGTAAAGAAACCAGGGAACTTCAGGAAGCCTTAAGACTCCCCAGTGATACCTCAACCTCCAGCATCCCCCTTCCTCACTGATGCACTTAAAAAGAGGGGGGGGGAAGGAATTAGGAAGTCACGGGGCTCATATCTCCTCTCCATGAGCCACCACTCCTCTTCAGGCAGCTCTGTCTCCTATAGAGATGCCCATGGACCAGCATCACCCAAACCTGAGCTGAGCCATGCGGGTGAAGGCAGGTAGCTTTAGATGTGCTTTAGGAAGCAGCACACTGACATCCCCTTCTCCTTTTCCTGGGCACTGCCAGGGCCCAGCTTCGCTGCCAAAGACATTAAGAGGGTTGAAAAAGGGATTGGGGATTAATCTGAGCAAGGTGATTTAGACTGATAATAGCTGAGGCTTAATAAACCCAATAAAGCAAGAAGGGGTTTTAAGAGAGGCTTTTAAAGTGCCCAGCTTAGTTGGTTTACATCTTAAATCACTTGGCAGAGGGAATAGGGATTTTCTGCCTTTCCCATGTGGGCTGTGCATCGTGTAGCTGCCTGCTTGGTTTATCCTTAATACAAAGGGGGAATATTGGAGAGGAGAGCAAGAAAGACCTGGATCTTGGCCAGGAGGGCAATTGCCACCTCATGCCACCACTGAGCAAAGAAAGTGGTGGCATGTGCCATAGGCTGAGGAAGTGAAGAGAGACTGAGGAAAGCAGTGCTGAGAGTCCCAGATGTGCACATCCAGATGTCAGATCCTTCCAGATGTGGCTGCAGAACCACCAAGGAGCAATAAAGTGCCAGAAAGCAGAGCTGGAGGAGAGGGGGAGCAGCCAGGCACAGCTTCAGCTCAAACCTGACAAATCCTGCCAGCCCAAAAAGTGTGGGAAGGGGACAGGAAGGGGGTTTTGATGCCCAAACCCTTCTTTTTGAAATTTTCCAACTTCTAAACTTTCCCAAGAGGCATTTTGCATCTTAAATATGAGGAAAAGGAATAAATAATTCCTAGAGGAAAAAAAAAAAAAAAGAACTGGGAAAAAAAATCCCTAAAGAGTTGCCAATAAATCAACCACTTCCTGGTCAATCAAATACCACCCATTGACCCACTGTTCCTTTTAGCTGTGATTTTTTTCCTCCTTTACATACTATTGCCAAAATCCCACCTATTCCCTGCGTCTATTTGGTCCCTCTTGGGTTTTACCCACTCACGTTCCCAACCCAGTCACCAAATGCTTGTCCTTGAGACACCTTTTTCCTCCTCTTCAGCTGCACAACGAGACGACGACGGGGCAGGCAGTGACCGTCGAGCTCTTCCTCACCTTCCAGCTCGTCCTGTGCATCTTTGCTTCCACAGATGAACGCCGGGAGGACAACCTGGGCTCTCCTGCCCTCTCCATTGGCCTCTCTGTTGCTGTGGGTCATCTCCTTGGGGTGGGTAGAATGGGCTAAAACTCAATGGTTTGGGGATATCTTTGTGTTTGTACCCAAGGCCTGCTAGGCTCCTTGTTCTGGGTTGGATGGGGAAGTGTAACTCATGTGGTGCCCATAGCTTTCCAGTGGATAGTGGAGGAAAACTACACCAAAGCTGTAGCAGAGCCATAGCCTGAGCTCTGCGTTTATGGGGCAGAAAAGTACTGACCCTGTTGGGTTTGCTGCTTCTTGAGTCCTACGGGGAGCAACAAAGGATCAGTGGGGTCTTCTGCCCCAGAGTGAATGTGTTAGAAGCTGAAGCACTCATGATAAGACTGGGAAGTATTTGGGATGGATACCAAGGGAAATCCCTCCTGGATGAGACCAAACCAGCTCCAAACACTCCCATCCTCTCAGTGCATGTAGTAAAGAGAATCATGGAACCATAGACTGGTTTGGGGTTGGAAAGGACCTTAAGATCATCCAGTTCCATCATCCATGGGCAAGGACATCTGCCACTGGAGCAGATTGCTCCAAGTCCCATCCAACCTTGCCTTGAAAGCTGCCAGGAATGGAGCATCCACCACTTCCTTGAGCAATGCTCACACTGCATCTTCCATCCTTAACACTGCAACCCATGTGTCTATGGGACTATTCTCCTACCCTCAGTAGCAAGGAGCAGCAGCTTGCTCCAGGACTAGGCACAGCAGAATAGTGTCCCCACGCTTCTTGTGATGCTGCAGGGTATGTCACCCAGCCTATAACCAGGTTGCACCATGCGCATGCTTGCACAGAAGATGCAACCCTGTTGACTCAGGTGGTGGAAGCTGCAGGAGCATCCCTTTTCCTGGAATGGGCACGCTGAGGGGATGAAGCAGCAGCCCAGGGAATGAACCAAAACCACACCAGGACCTTTTAAATCATGTTAAAAGGGTTAATGTTGACAGCAAACTGGTGTTCCTCTGCAGATCCGTTACACTGGCTGCTCCATGAATCCAGCCAGATCTTTCGCCCCTGCTGTGATAGTCGGAGACTTCAGTGACCACTGGGTAAGAGTCGGGTCTATGCATTGCTCTGGTGGGATGAGCCCCTCCAGCTTAGCACTATTCCTCGAAACCCACAGAGCCAGGCGCATTCCTGGCATTTCCACACCAGCTCTGGCTTGGGAACAGATGTAGAGATTAGCAAAACGAGGTGGGGCTGCTGGGTGCTTAACTGGCTTATCTGAGTGCATTGCAACAGCAGAAGGGTGTGTGGTTTGTTGACCATGACTTAGCCAAGGAAGCAGAACAAATGGAGAGTGGAGCTCTTCTTGCCGATCCTGGAGACCTTTCCTGGTTCCACTTGGATCTAGACATACATTTTCCATCAGTTCCTTTAGGAACACTCCAAGGCATTTCCATTTCAGAGCTAGAGCTGTGGTGGTTCAGATTGATGTGCTTAGAGGTGTCCAGCTCAAGCTGGTAGCCTCCTCATTGTAGCAGTATATAAAGGGGTAGGAAGAGGCTTCTGCAGAGGAACCCATGCTCATGATGGACAATCATTAATGAAAATGATGCAGCTCTCAACAGAAGAGGCTGGTTGGGGATATTCAGGTACAACAGCAACGGATGGGAGTTCAGGTCAACAGTGATGGCCAAAGCAGGTCTGGTTTCTGCATGTCACTCCCAGTGTCCACAGGGTAGGAAGGAACATAACCCCCCGTGATGCCCTTCAGAGATGCTGGTTTCTCCCTGTCCTCCACACTCAGGCTGGGTTTTACTCACCCAACTCTTACCTTTCCTTTTCCACCAGGTCTTCTGGGTGGGCCCCCTGGTTGGGGCAGCAGCAGCCTCCATCATCTACAACTACATCCTGTTCCCGCAAGCCAAGACCTTCTCGGAGAGACTTGCCATCTTCAAGGGCTTCGAGCCCGAGGAGGACTGGGCAGAGCGTGAGGTCCGTCGACGGCAATCGGTGGAGCTGCACTCCCCACAGAGCCTCCCCAGGGGGATGTCTGAGAAGGTTTAGCCCAAACATCCCCCTGGGATGAGAGAGGAGCTGGGGAACACTCTGCATCTCTCCTAGAGCCGGTGCTTGGTCAGTGCCTCGCCTCTCCCCTCTCCCTCTTCACTTCTGCTTCTTCATCTGAGGAACTCAAGTTCCTGGGGAGATGCACTGGGATGGTCCAACCCATCTTGTATTGTCCAGCTCTCCTCATGGCCAACAGTTCACTGATGCTGGGGGGAAATGCCATTAAATCAAAGCTACCAGGAACGAGGACACCACCAACCCTCCTCCAGCTCCTTCCACGTCTCCCTGGTAGGAGGTAGCGCTCGGTGGAGTTTGTTGCCCTTCACGAAGGGCTCTGAGGTGCTGTGGGGAGTTGTTATTACAGCCATTTGCTGGGTGTGGAGGTTGCCACCCGATGCCTCATTGCTGTTGAACTCAACTCACCTCTCTCCTGTGTCTTCTCCCTGCCTGGCTGTTTGCACACACGCACACACACACTGCAAGGCTCACTCCGGGTCAGAAGTATTTCAGAAGCTATAAGTTTGGCTGCTGCAAGGAACCACATTGCCATTTATCACCTCAGAGATGCCCTCTGTTCTCATGGAGGCTCTCATGAGAAGATGGGGCTGGAAGTATGTCCTTGAGTCCTTGCTGACCCCACTGGGGAGCTCTTGCAACTGGTCTTTCCTGGGACCTCTTCATTTTCAGTCCAAATCCATCCATGGCTCACTTGTTCATGGACCAGTGCTCTCCTTAAGCTTTGATGCTTCATCTCTCTCTGGTTTGTGCTTTCTTTCCTCTGTTCCTGTTCCATTCTGATTCTCAGATGGGCAATACAAAGCATTTCAAGTATGATCTTCGCCATCACTTGCTTCCTACAGCCCAGACCCTTTCCGTAGCTGCATCACACCAAAGCCTCGTAACCATCCCAATGCCTTTTGTCTGCTATTATGGCCACCAGCAGAGTCAAAGAATTCAGGTTAGTCTTTGGGATGCAGCTTTGCTCTTTCAACCACTCATTTAGTCCAGTTTCTGTGAACCTGAGAGTCTGGTTTCCAGCAGGACTTCTTACTGCTTTCTTCTGTTGGTGATGTCTTCCCAGCATGGCAACACCAGAAAACATCATCACCACATTCAGGCTACTTCTGCTGAGGCTGTTAATGAAAAACATTCAGTAAGATTGGCCCCAATTTCAAATCATAGGGAACACTAGTGATCATTTTTGGGTTGGACGTGAACCACCACTAAACGATGCTCTTCTCTTCCTGTCCATCCACTGTGCTCTACTTCTATTAGATTCATAATTTCCTCTATTCCTCACTGTGGTTTTGCTCATCCGTCTACTAAAGGCTGTAGCTGGAAAGAAAAGGAGTAAACAAAGCTCTGCTCTGATGCAGACATGGCATCCTCATGATCTTCATTTCACCACACCAAGTGAAGCTGAGAGCATGGGAGCTCCTGCATCACCTCCTCTGGCTGTCATCTGCTGTCCCTGATGTCGCACTGCAAAGCAAAGAGAGAAATTCCATCACAAGCTTTATTTGCTGTAGCCAAGGATCCATTTTACACCTCTAGTCATGTAATATAGTAATGTAACTACCCCCAGAAGGCTGCTATTGAGGTGCAGCAGGTTCAGTGCTGCTTTAATGCATTCTCTGCCACAGCAAAGATGTTGATTCTGATCCTTCAGTTTATTCCTTCAATGGCAAAGAAACATTTGAATGGCATTTTGGAAAAGGCTTTTCGATCTATCTGTTCTCAACAATAAGAATTAAAATTATATCTCAAATCACAGTGTAAAATTGTATTTAAATCACTGGTTTTAAATGCAGTTTTTTACTATTCAAAGGGAAAACAGACCCTGTATATATCAGGATAACCCAGAGTAACTCACCCAGGAGTTATCCTGTCAATGACCTGCTCTATCAGATGCCACCCAGCTGAATCTTTTGGGGGGTTTTTGGCCATGTTTGAGCTATTTACACCTCTCTTTGCCTTCAGAACTAAGCATTTCATTTCTTATTTACCCTGACAACGTTTCAGATTCTCATAAGCAGCGCAGGGCCCAAAAATGGGTTTAAATGTTTAATATTTACAGCACTCTCTAAATAAAGAGGTTTAAATTCACTTTTACTGACACGTGAATCAAATACTGACACATTTATGGTCGCATAACATATGACTGTCACACAAGTGACCTCCCACACCTGAAGTCCCACAGCCACTAGTGCAGCCCAGTCCAGCTTTGAGTGCTGCCGTGCGTCAACAGCCTGTTGATGGGCTGAAGTGACACTGAAAGAACATTTTATGTTCTTTTATCTTAAAAATAGGACCCACAAAACAAAGACCCTTCCCACTTCAACACCGCTGGGATGCTGATTCCTGCCCTGGCTGGATACTGCTCTTGGCACACCAACCCATCTCACTAAACCAGCTTTTCAGATGGCTAAAGCAGCCTAAGTCTCCTTGAGTCAATGAGAAACACGACTTTACCTTCTCTGTGGAGCTGTGTCATTGACTTCAATGACACTTCCAAAACTTGCATAGTCAGGAAACCAAGCCGGTCATTCCAGATTTACACAGTGCAACTCGAATGAGAGGGCAGGATCAGCAACCCAGAAATCAGAGCTGCCACAGACCAACCTATGACCTGGCTGAGCTGATAACGCTGTGTATTAGACCTCAACAGGAATGCTTGGAGACAGGATTTGAAGCCATCCAGCCACACCTGGGTGGTTTCCATGGGCTCTGCTTTGATTTTGAGCCTGGTTTTCCAGGAATACAAAGAACCCAAATCAAAATCACACATTTATCCAGAGACAGCTCGCTGCAAGAACTTTCAGCTCCAGATTCAGTGCAACGAGGGATGCCATCGTCACGGGTTTCTTTAAATCCCAATCGTTCCATACTACCTAAATATGTAGGTTCAGAAATTTCTTGATGCATTTGCTTTGGGTCTCAGAGGCAGAATGGAGTGAAAAAACACAGAATAGTTTGTGTTGGAAGGGACCTTAAAGATCCCTGGCACTGCCACCACTGCCTTGACACAGCTCTGAGAATCCTGAGGACACCCATAACCAGCTGCTGGGCCATAAGAACTCAAAGTATTTCTGTAGATGGGCAGAAATGCATCCTCTTAATGCTCCCAATGCAGGTGGCTTCACTGGAAAGGGCTAGACCTGAAAATCAGGACCAGGGCTCCCAGCCAAGCTTTCTACAGTGTGATCTCTTGCAGGGCTTCTTCCTACCCAGATCTTTGCTTTCCCTTATACACATTATTATCCCCATGTGATGATTTAATGATGATTTCAGTGCAAGTTAATTATTAAGGATGCTGGTGCTTCCATTGCAGACCAGCCCCAAAGCACTTCCATCCACTGGTACACCCCAGAGACCATCCAGCCATTTCTAAGCACGGAGCAGAGCAATGCTATTATTAAGCATTAACACTATTCAGCACTTAAACAGCATTATTCCTACTGACAGCCTCACAGGTTACAAGGTCACTGAGATCACCGTGCTCAACACAGAAGCCACCAAAGTGTGGGGACAGCTTCAGGACCAGCTTCAAGCCAAAGTGGTGGCATGGCAGCAAGGGACATGGGCGCATCCCTAAACCCAAGCAGCCTCCCGAGGTTTGAGCTCCAAGCTCACTCAGGTTAATAGGGGAAGCAAAAACCCTGTTGTTCCAGGGCCAGAGAAGGTCACCTTCATCATCACCCTCAGGCCATCAGAGTAATCCCTCTTATAGGGAGCACAAGCAGATGGAGGGTTAGATAAGAGAAATCCTTGAGAGCCCTGCCTGCAACACCCTTCCAGAGACACCACATTCACCCCACTTCTTTCCTAACACCATGGCAAGAAGCAGCCCCAGGAACTGAGGATGAGGAGGGCAAAATGTGCTGCTCCTTGCTCTACTTTAAATTCCCCAAGCATCTCGTTTTTATCCCCATCAATGGCTTGCTGCAACCCCCCCAAAACTCAGCCATCAAGAAACTAACCCAGACTTTCTCCTCTGGCCATCTAATCCCGAATAATCCCAGATTCCAGCAAAAGTAGTTGTCTCCTGTTATTATTACTTCTGCTTGTATTATTGTGCCAGTTTTCAGGTCCTTGGTTGAGATATAAAGCCAGTGAGGGGGAAAAAGCAAACCCCAAGCTGGGCTGGGTCTCAGCAGCATTCGTAACATGAATTTGCCAGGCTTTGAAGTTGAACTGAGGAATTTGGGCTGAAATGACACGGAAACGACAAATTAATAGAGCAAATGGAATCAGCAAAGTGGGGACGACAGGAACCGACACACGCAGCCACTTAATAACACACACGCCTCCGTGGGTGAGGCAGAGCCCTGGGAGGGCCCCGGGCAAGGATGAGGCACCAGTTGCCTTCCTCCCACCGCAGTGGGCTCAGTGCTATCCCCATCCAACACGTTGCCCCCAAGCCATGGATGATCAATGTGGGCAATTGTGGTGTGCGCTGATACGAGAGAGGAGGAGGAGGAGGAGGAGGAGAGACACAGCTAAATCTGCCCTTGCAAAAAGCTTCCTCATCTTCTTTCCTCCAAAAGCCCAGGGGTGAAACAATGCGTGCATGACCCCACAACGTAGGTGTCCATCTGTCAGCAGGTCCCTGCGTAATGCCTCAACATCTTACCCAATTCCATTCCGTTTGACACATCAAAGGCACTTTTCAGTTCATACAAGCTCCTTGGAAGGCACACAGCCAGGAAAGAGGAAAAGGAACCTTCCCAACTCCTGCTCAACACGGTTAGGCATCAGAGAAGCCACGCAGGAATGCCCCAGTGAGGAAAGTCTAGCAAACAGCCTCAGGAAAAGAGGGTTTTGCATGGCATGTGGTTAGAGAAACATCTTGTTTCCCTTTGGGAGCCTCGCCTATCATTTCCAGCCTTATTTGGCTGTATCTCCCCATCAGGACGATTCTGCTGGGTCACCCATTGGGAACCTGGGAGAGCATCTTTAACACTGCCTTTGAGCTGAAGCCATAAAGTCCTGTGGGCAAAGCAGCTGCCAGCAAAACGCGTCTGCCTCCAAGAGGGATCAGTGGTGGGAGAGCAGGGAAAGGATTTGGAGGATGGGAACAAGGCGCGTTCGATCCAGCTGGAGCCACAGACAGGGCCGAAGGGAAGTGGCAAGTCATTACTCGGGCTGGAATGTGGCCAGGGTGTCTTGAAATACCAGCTTGCAAAACTTTCACCAAAACACGCCGACGGAGCGGGTGTTTCTAGGATAACAGAGCCGACCTTTCCCTCTGCAACTGCCCCGGGAGCAGCAGCACCAGGGAAAACCATTAGCAGGAATTAAGGCTGTAACAGAACCCGGGTCCCTCGGGATGCTCTGGGTCAGTTTGCTGAGCTCAGGTCTCTGGGTAGGGCTGAAGGTGAAAGGCACATTTCTTTTCAGTCCCTTTGTCTTGCTGCGGAGAGGAATCCCTCCTCGGCTCTGATCCCATGGGATGTGTGCAGGTCTGGCTGCAGCCAGCAGAAGGCAGCAGTGAAAGCAACGTTTTAGTGCTCTTGGGACGTAAAGAAGGTTTAAAGTGGTTTTACCCATCTCCTGCATTCAGAGCTTTGCTCACGCTGTGCTGCAGTGATAGGACAAGGGGTGATGGGTTTGAACTAAAACAGGGGAAGTTCAGGTTGGATGAAAGAAAGTTCTTCCCTGTGAGGGTGGTGAGATGCTGGAATGGTTTGAACAGGGAAGGTTTGGATGAACCATCCCTGGCAGTGTTCAAGGCCAGGTTGGATGGGGCTTGGAGCAACCTGCTCTAGTGGAAAGTGTCCCTGCCCGTGGCAGGGGTTTGGAACTGGATGAGCTTTAAGGTCCCTTCCAAACCCAATCCATTCCATGATTCTATGACTGCTCCTGCAGAGGCAGCCATGGATAACCCCAGCTGGGACTCGCTGCATAAGGCACAGGAATGGCATCACTTGAGGAAGGCAAGATGCAACGAGAGATCTGTTCCATGGCAGGGGGCTGGAACTGCATGACCTTAAGGTTCTTTCCAACCCAAACCAGTCTGTGATTGTATGATTCACCCAAACCCATTTAAAAACATAAAATCAAACCCTGGCACTAAGGCTGCAGTGACCAAGAAGGACCAAGAATTCACTGTTAAGTGTCAGTAGACCCTTCTTCCATCCCCAAACCCTCAATCTCTGTGATTCACCCAAACCCATTTAAAAACATAAAATCAAACCCCGGCACAAGACTGTAAGGACCATGAAGAAACCAAGAATTCCGTGTTAAGCATCACTAGACCCTTCTTCCATCCCCAAACCCTCAACCTCAGTCCTCAGCAGCTCCCTGTTGCACAGCACCGAGAGCCTCCCCCCTGCAATCCCTGCCAGCCAAGGGACGGAGGGCAACCCCACGGGAGCACGGAAGGAGACGTGCAACCATGGCCTGTGTCCATGCAAAGCCTGCGGCTTTCTGCTGGCATTCCCAAGAGCAAAATCACTGCCATCGTTGAGCAACAGCTTGAAAGGCAAAGAGAAAAGGGCCCAAGATGACAGGGGTAGGATCCACCCTCCCTGGCCACAGGCAGCGAGCACCCCCTGACTGCCAGCCCAGGCGCTAGCAAAGCGCTCGCTCAATGCCCTGGAAGGAGCAGCAAAGGGGTCCTCAATCAGTGATCAGCTGCCTTTACCTGAGCTCCACCACCCCATTCAGGCACCTCCAGCTTGGCTGTGGCTCCCCAGCTAGGCAAAGCATCCCCCAAACCCTGCCAAGCTCCAATAGCAAACCACTTCTTTCCTGGGGCTGAACTGCATTGGCAGCCTGGGAGCAGCTCCAGGAGCCACACTTTGCTTTATGTCCCAACATCCCACGTCAACCGAACACACTGAGAATGAGAATTCCCGATTCCAGGAATGTTCCTCCAGCCTGACACCAGGAACAAGACTTTCCAGACAGAACTACAGCCCTCTCCAGCCCGCAAGCACATGGAGGAGGGGAACGTGAACTACACCTCTGCTAATGAACCACCCAAAGCCTGGTGAGAGGTGGTAAGAGGGAAAAGCAGAGGAGTGAGCAGGGCTTCATTATGCAACCGCGTTATCTAACGACCACAGAGACACCCTATAGGGGCTCTTTGTTTGCAGAGGGCAGGATAAAGAAATGCCACCAATATCTGAGTCACTGGTTCACCAAGAGGCTCCAGAGTTATTTTCAGATGGAAACTCTTCCAGTTTCACATGATAATTTGGGAGGACTGGCTAATTCCCTGGCTCCACCCACTGCCTTGTAACACAGCTCCCTGCTGCTCTTGCATATATAGATAGGTATGGCCCTACAACTGGGTGCAGACAGAAGAGCCTGGAGACAGAGGAAACCCAGACTTTCTTCTTTCCCAGCTGCCCTCTACCCACTCCCACCATGAAGAAGGAAATACTGACCCTGGCCTTTGCTCGAGCTGTCTTCGTCGAGTTCCTCTCCACGCTCATCTTCGTCTTCATCGGCCTCGGCTCAGCCCTCAAGTGGCCATCAGCCCTGCCCAGCATCCTCCAGATCTCGCTGGCATTTGGCCTGGCCATTGGCACATTGGTGCAGGCATTTGGCCACATCAGCGGCGCCCACATCAACCCTGCCGTGACTATCGCCTTCTTCGTGGGGAACCAGATCTCCTTCCTCCGGACGCTCTTCTACGTGATTGCCCAACTGGTCGGGGCCATCGCTGGGGCTGGCATCCTCTATGGGGTGACACCGGCCAATACCCGGGGTAACCTGGCTATCAATGCGGTAAGTATCCCTACCTGGAGATGGTTCACCTTGCCGTGCGGGTTCCCCTCCCCTTCTGAGTGGGTAGCCCGTGCCTGTGCCAGCTCTGAGAGCCAAATCCATGCGGAGGGTCCACCTCAGTGCATTGCATAGAGGGATGGGAACGGGCTAGGAGCAAACCCCGGCATAGCCAACAGAGGATTGACATGACAGATTTATTGTGTGGGGTAATAAATTGCATGTTTTTTTTCCCCTTCTTTAATAAGTGCTTCCTTTATCCTAAGGGCCTGAGTGAGTCACCAGCACCATTGAGATGTTCTTGACTGCAGCCTCTCCATCTGGAGATTAGTGTTGGGATAGGAGCTGCGCCAGGACAGAGGCTGGAGGGCAGGGAGCAGAGCCAGCACGGGCAGGGGGAGCAGAGCCCGCTGGCACTGCTGCACTGTAGGAGCTGAGGATGAGAGGAGGATGGAGAAGAGCTGAAGGATCAATCATGGGGAAGCAGAGAGTGGCTGCTCTTGGAGTAGAAGGGGGACATTGGTATCCTGTGAGATAAGTGGGGGATGAGGAGCTTGTCTCAAACCCTTGGGAAGTGCTGGGAAACCACCTGAAATGGGAGCAGTGGAGCTACTGCTCCAATCAAACCAGGTGTGGACCCCTGGGATCAGCAGAGACTTGTGGCAGAGGGTTCAGTCACCAGGGTGAGATGCTGAATGCATCTCATTCCCATATAACTCCCGGTCCCAAACCGGTCAGCTTTAGCTAAAAACCATGGGTCTTGGGGCACCTTGTCCTTCCCAAGCTCAGTGGGGTCCAGGCTGTCTGACAAATCCCAGTGGCTAGCACAAAGGCGCTGGGACAGCACCCCAACCCTCTCCCTTCATCCCATGCCCCTCAGCCTCTTGGGGAGGTGCTCCACAAAGCAGAGGGGAGAAGAATCAGGATACAACAGCTTGCAAAGATCAAGGGGGAAAGAAAGAGAGGGAAAAAGGGACAAATCCATGTGGGATTTGGTGGAAAAACACCAAGTGTAGTGGAGACAAGCAAGTGAAAAGAGACTGGAGAGTGCTGGGAAGGGAGAGATAGGGAAAGAGGCAGATTTTGGAGCAAGAAAGGTAATTTCTTCCTTTTCAGGGAAAGAAGCTATGGCAGCACAGCACCTTGTGCCTAAAGGCTGGGCAGGTGACCTAGGGGAGTTTCTTGTGCATGGCTTTGCAAGCCCAAACCCACCAGCAAAGCACTTAAGCGGCATTGCTGAGCCCTAGGGACGGGTAATGACTGTTGCTTTTGCTGGTTGACAGCTCAACAACAACACGACCCCCGGGCAGGCCCTCGTGGTGGAGATCATTCTCACCTTCCAGCTGGCCGCCTGCATCTTCGCATCCACGGACAACCGGAGGAGCGGCAACGTGGGTGCCCCAGCACTGTCCATCGGCCTCTCTGTTGCCGTAGGTCACTTGGTGGGGGTGAGTGTCCACGAAGAGGGTCCTGCTAGGACAGAGCTCCCCAAAATACCTCCATGCGGTTGGTCCCAGAAGGAACTGCATTAGGAGGGCCAATGGGACATAGCAAGGTTCCTTGTCCATGGTGATGTGGGGAAGGATGATGTCCATCTCAACCTCTCTGCAAGAGAGGCAGCATCAGTGACCATTCTGGTCCCTGCTTCTGGGAAGTTGTTCCCATCTTCTAAGCCAGAGGTCAAGATGAAGAGATAAGGTTAAGATGCTGCATCTTAACGTGTTTTCCTTTCCACACTGGCAGATCTACTTCACCGGCTGCTCCATGAATCCAGCCCGGTCCTTTGGGCCTGCGGTCGTTGTGAGGAGGTTCAGCTCAGCACATTGGGTGAGCATCAGTGCTAGGACCAGGCTGGATGAGATGCAGGGCAAGGGAGAGGGCAGTGATTGCCGTAGGGCTGGATGTTTTAAAGCCTGAAAGGATAAAAAGGGCTGGAGAACATGGGAGGTTATCCCCTTGATGAATGGATGGGGAACAGGTTATCCCCATAGCATAGAGCCAGTATAGCCCCCATACAACGGTGCACAATGAACTAGGGCATCATCTGATGCCCGTAAAGCCCACAGAGAAGCCCAGCTTTGACTTTCCACTCACCTGGTGAGCCTGCAAGCTCAGATGCAAGCCTTGCAGAGCAGGCTTGGTGCTTCCTTTCCAGTACACCACATCTCTGCACTCATAAAGAGCTTGATGTCTTCAGAAAGCAAAGCTTAGAGGGATTTCAGCCCAAGAAGTCTACTAGGATGGATATTTGCATCTCTGCATGGGATAGGAGATGTGGAGCAAGGAGGGATGCTGCTGTGATGGCCCAACCTGGTGAACCATCCTCCAAGACTTGCTCTTATCTTCTTCCTTGTTTGCTTTTTAGGTGTTCTGGGTTGGACCCATCCTTGGGGCTTGCTTGGCCTCTCTGCTCTACTTCTACATCCTGGTCCCCTACTGCATGAATATGTCAGATAGGGTTGCCATCATCAAGGGCACCTATGAGTCAGAGGAGGAGTGGGAAGAGCAGAGAGAGGAGAGGAAGAAATCCATGGAGCTGACCCCACCATAGGAAGAGTGGGGAAAGAACAAGCAGAAGGAGGGAAGGAAGCTCCACACATGGGCTCATGTGTGCACCAGTGAACACATCCGGCTACAGCAGACTCTTAAGCAAAAGTCTTCTAACTCAAAGACCACCTGTGGCTAAGAAAGGAGTACTGCAGTGTCTGTATATAACCCCTCTACATGAGTGTGAGCTTTAGAACCTCTCCTAAGCTTAACTGCAGCCAGCGAAGGCATCTCAGCCCAGGGCAGCCTCAACTGCAGCTTTGCATCCACTGGGCTGCATCCCTGCCCTCCTCAGTACCAGTTCTGCACCATCGGCAGAGGCCTGAGCCTGCATGTGATGGTGCACAAAGGGTTTCACTCCTGCATCTGATGGCTCAGGGGATGGAAACACCATGTAGACCCCCAGCAGAGAAGAATGACCTCTTTGGGTAGGATGGGTGCAGTTCAATCCCCCGCTTCCTCTCCGCCACAGGGCCAATGCTACTCATAGATGCTCTTTGTCATGCATTAGCTGGTGCTGGTGAGTCCTATTTATTCATGGCTGCGGAAAGAACCATGATTTGTGCATTTTGTGTCGAGATTTTGTAATATAGGATTTTATTTATTGTGAATAAAGGGAATTTTAAACAAGTTGCGGGCATCAGATTGTAGGAGCAAAGAATGGATGAAGCTGGATGCAGAGACATCCCAAAGAGCACCTCTTGGACCCCAAACCCTGTGGGAACAGACAATATGGGGTGGTTTGGGAGGTGACAGTGGTGAGGATGAACCAGTGCAGGAGGTGCCCACACAAGCAGGTCCCAGGTCCAGGGCTGTGTGAAGCCCATTGGCAGGGCTGGCACGAGCAGGGAGGAGCCAGCAGCAATCCTTCACGCTCCAGTTTGACTCAGGCTTTCTGCCATACCAGTTCTCCCACTGGTGCCCTCAAAAGCTGACCCACAACGCTCCCAGCCCCTCGCCAGGTGCCAAACCCACACCTTCACCCTGACCTCCTGCTGGAGCCCTGCTCTTCCAGTTCTGCCACCACCCTCTGCCAAAGCGCCTCGCTCCAGCCTGGTCATGGGGACACCAGCTCCATCCCTCCTCCTGGCTTCCCAAATCCAGCCCCATACAAAGCTCCATCACAGACCCTCTTTGTGCTGCAGAGATGAGGCTTCTGCTGAGCACAGACCCCAAAGGAGGTGGGAGATGCTTGTCCAGGAGCTACCTGATGCAGCTCGGTGTCCAGCAGATGGGTCATGCCCCCTTTGCATGGGAGATGGGCAGCATCACCCCTATTTTAAGCAGGTTTGCAACCCAGGCTGAGCCTGGTAGCAGCAGACACTTGCCCCTCATTTTCCTTTACCCTCCCTGCTCTGGCACTCAACAGAAGAGGTGGGTGAGAAGAAGGAGGAGAAAAGGAGGTGGAAAAGCCCTTAGTTTGGGTCACACAGAGCTAGGGAGCTAAAAATCACAATCCTGTACCCTGCCTTAACACTCCCAACCCACCCCTCCTCAGGGACGGGCTGAGGAAACAACCCCTCCGTGCCTCAATTTCCCCTTTCTTAAGGGGGGGGAGAATAGCAAGCCCCTTTCCCATTGGGAAAGGGCAGTACAATTGCACATGGAATGATGATGCTCTCCAGACACAAGCCCCAGGGGAACATTAAAGTGCCTCCAGAACCCAGAGACACCCCTCTCAAAGCACCCCACAGCAAAGCATGGGGCTGGTCAGCATCCCAAAAGCTGCATCCCACAGTCTCCTTCCACTGCACCCCTGGACCCTGAGGATGCACCCAGAGGTACATTGGGAGCAGGGAGCCCTCAGCATCCCCCTCACTTTGCTGATCTAAACCCCATCCACCTGAGCATCCACAAGTCCTGGCATACCCCCCACCCCATAAAGGGACTCAGGGACCACCACAGCACCCCAAGGAGGGGCCCAGCCCATAGCAGCACTTCCAGTGTGCCCAACGAGCAGAAGAAAGGCAGGCTGGGTGTGAGCCCAGAATCAGAGCATCTGCCACAGCAGCTCTGATCCATGGGATGAATCAGAGCATCTGCCACAGCAGCTCTGCGTCAGCACAAAAAGCAGCCAGGGCCTGGCTCGAAAACACAGGATGGATGTAGGCAGAGCTGGGGGCAGTGGGGAAGGGGCACAAGCAATGAACCCCCTTCCCCTTTGCACAGGCAGGGGTAGACCCTCAACCAGAGTGAGCGCAGGCTGGATGCCAGCAGCATCCTGCCCGCTGCAGAGCTCTGATGCTCATGTCACACCTTCCCCACCCAGCTTCGTGCTGGTCCATGTTTAATGTAATCCATGGCAGAGAGGTTGCATTTAATCCAGCCCAAACCCTGGCATCCTGCAAGGGATGTGACCTCACCTCTGCCAGGGCAGGCACAAGGCAGAGCCCAGGTCATGGCTGGGGAGCCCCAGGGTCCTTCTGCCTGTTCTTGCCTGCCCAGGGATGGGAGCAGCAGTGCTTAAACCTGGAGAAATCTGGGTCTTTCTAAGCATTCAAGCCCTGTTTTGAATGCGGTTGTTACTGTTGAGCACCACCTCTACAGAAATGGCCATTTCATAGGGAAATCACCACCTGGATTTCAGTAGACAAAACAAGGTCTGATATAATCCCTGGGCATTCAAACCAGCTTTACCTGCAGTGCACAACACAGTCACAGCCCTTTCCCCTGCTTCACCCTGAAGCAGCAGCTGCCATTCCAACAGCAGCATCTCAGCACACCCCCATCCACACCATCACCCACCCTTCCTATGCCCACAGGGATCCAGCACCAGTTAGGTTATAAGGAAGTGAATTAAATCAGTGTTTTCTATCACTGGTTCCTCACACATCCCCTGATTTAGAGGTACATCGGGTGAAATTATTACATTACAGAACATCCTTCTTATACATATGTGCCCTAATGAAGTGCAGTTACTCCCTAAAGCCACCTACCAGCAGTTGCTTTGCATCAAGAGCATTTCACAGACTGTTCCTCATTCTGGAGCATCTTTTCCATTAGCACAGCTTTAAAAAAAAATGTCCTGACAGGGAGGAAAACCCCATCTCTCCCCATGTTGTAGCAATCTTGAAACCTTCTATCTCCTTACGCATCAAAGAGCTTTCAGTCTGTTTAAGGAAAGGCTCTTTGTGCAGCACCAAAAGTCCCTGAAACACAAGCTTGCTGGGCCATTGTAGACACACAGGAAGGAACCAAGTGCTTGAGGAGAAACAAGACCTTGTGGCAATATCCCCATTAAACAAGAGTATTTCCAATGGGTTGTAGGTGCCTTTTTGCTTCAGCCCTTGGCAAAGGGTCAGCCCAGCTCCCTTCATCACTGTGCCCCTGAGCAGGAAGGGATAATGCTGCACAACCTGGGAGCATATCCCTGCTACCAACCACAAATGGTTTTGCTTTAAGCTGCAGTTTGACTTCCAGTGAAAAGCACCTGGAGAACAAAGCAAAGCAAAGTCTTGCTTGTTGAGAACAGGGTGATGAGAGATGGAGACACCCAAGCCAACACCAGGGCAGATGGAAAAGCATCGCAGAGGGGGACTGCAGCCCACTAAGTGCTGCTGCAATGGCCAAGTGGCTCAGGAAAGCAATGAGCCCTTCAGGAGGAGCTTTGCTGGAGAGTCCCAAGCAGCCAAGGGCCAACTCGGGAGCCATAAGGAAGCCAACTTATTGATGCTCTCCCTCTGCCTGCAGCACCGCAGTGCACTGGGAGATGCGAGAGGCTCTTGAGATGCTTCCGGTGCATCATCCAGGGCAGAGGGGAAACCTCTGCACAGAGGCACAGCAGAGCCTGGCAGGGTGTTGGCGTTAGTCACGCTCCAGCCTGTGCCAGCACCCACCTCCTCTTGAGCACACACACCAAGCTTCGCCCTCCTACTCAGCCTCTGCCCAGCCTATAGCTGCTGCGATCCCAGTTCTGTGAGCCAGGAGCAGCAAGGGCCGACAGTCACCCTTCCTGTTGGCAACTGGAGCAGCCTCCACCTCGGCATCAGCCGCCTTCGTCTGTATTTGCTCACTGGCTTCTATCATAGAATGGATTTGGTCGGAAGGGAGCTTAAAGCTCATCCAGTTCCAATCCCTTGCCATGAGCAGAGACACCTTCCACTAAGGCAGGTTGATCCAAGCCCCGTCCAACCTGGCCTTGAACACTGCCAGGGATGGGGCATCCAAACCTTCTCCATTCAATCCATTCCAGTGTCCCACCACCCTCATACAGAAGACCTTCCTCATCTCCAACCTGAACTTCCCCTGTTCCAGTCTGAACCCATCACCCCTTGTCCTATCGCTGCAGCCCCTGATGCAGGTCCCTCTCCAGCATCCTTGGAGCCCCCTTCAGACACTGGAAGCTGCTCTGAGCTCTCCATGCAGCTTCTCTTCTCCAGCCACAATGTTCTCTGCCTGGCTCTGTACAGGAGCTGCTCCAGTCCTTGCCCATCCTCATGGCCTCCTCTGGACTTTCTCCACCAGCTCCATGTCCTTCTTATGCTGAGGACACCATCACCGCACACAGGTATGACTTGGGTTGAATGCAGCAGCACATCGGTTCAGGCTTCAGCACCCAGCAACAACAGGCATCACTGCTCAGGGGAGTGTGAAGCCACCAGTGCTCTGCTTTGGTCCCTGCTTCAGCATCGGCGCAGTGCACTAAGGCCCTGCTGCATACATGGGAAGATGCAGTACCATAATACATGGGAGCGCAGGATGAGTGTTGCCCCCAAATAAACCTGCAATTCAAGAGATGAAGGGCAGAAAATGTCCAGAGCCCAGGGAGGGTAAGAGCATCCGCTCCTACCTCAACACCCCTCTTCAGCCCTAAGAATGCCTCTTTAAAGCATCTAAAGACTTGGAGTTATAATATATATAACAATTGGGGGTTATTAACAGATGCCGCAAGGTTGGGGACCAGAAGGGGACAGTGATCGGGCTGATGCTTGCAGTTAAGAATGGAGCAGCCCCCCTGGGACAGCAATGGGTGCCTGGGACACCTCTTGCTGCCCTCTGCTGGGATACTCCATGGGGAACAAGCAGGAGACCAGGAAAAAGCCCCCGAGAGGGAGGTCCCTCAGAGAAAAGGGTCCATTTGAGGGAGAAAAAGCCCACTCCTGCTTCCAACCACCCTTCTCCAAAGAGGAGCCTCAGCATCCCACATGAAAACAAGGTTCTGTCCCTGCCTGGACCACAGGCTCCCCGCTGCTGGCTCAGGGCTGCGTTTCTGCTGCCAAGTTTCCTCTTGCTCCAAGGTTTTGCCTCCCCTTTCCAGGATACAGCCCGTTTGTTCTTCACCTCCCTCCTGCAAACAGGCAAAGTCCAAGAGCGGCTCCAATAATGGCTCCTTGTGCTGCGGGGTGGCGACATCAATAAAAGAGAGTCATAAAGTAAAGAAGGGAAAACAAAGAAGCAACCTTAAGGTCTGCCTCACAAAGGTGCTTTGTTGGGAAAGGGCAGCTCCAGAGCCAGGAGGGTTTTCCACACACAGCCGCTGAGAGTAAGGAGAATGCAAGGACTTAGCAAGCAAGGAAGGTATTAAGCAGCTTTAAGCCCCAGCCCAGTAAGAGGCCTCTGAGTTGGCTGAGCTCCCACCCAGGGTTGATGCACACTCAGCATTTGGGCTGCTTTCCTCCAAAACAAGAGATTCCCAAGCTCATGGCTTCCAACCAGCATTGGGATGCACAGGAGGATGAGTCCTCATGCCCAGCCTTGCTGCATGGGAAGGGTCCTGGAGATCCAGGATCCAATTCAGCTCAGATAACCCCTAAAACCATAACCACCAACAAACAAAACACAACAGAGCATCTGGCAAGCATCCTCCAGGATATGGCCCTTGGCTGCCGGCTTGACATTAATCCTGCTTGGCAAGACAGCAAGAGCTCTCCTGCCCACAAGCCAGGTACAGCTGCAGGTTGATATAATGCCCTCTTGTGCAGCTGGGGAGGGGAAGAAAAGGATCAAAACAAGCTCAAGATGTTCAGTACAGTTTTGCCTTTTCTTATCAAAGAGAACTCAATTCCCCTTCCCCAAGAATTCTCCCAAATATTGAGATTTCCCCCCTCATTCCCAAGAGGTGCATTTATCTTGTGATGGAGCAGCTCTTTCCCTGCCCAAGCAGTTCCAGCAGGAGAAAATGAACCCTTTCTCCTCTAAGGAAATTCCTCAGTTTTCAAGCTATTCACTGAAACAGCCAATTGCTTTTCAAGAGGAAGCCATTCCCCCCTCCTTCTACTAAAGACCAGAGTCCACAGGAATTATGACAGCTGCTATCAGCATCAATCCACATCAAAAGGGAAAGGGATATAAACCACTATCAGCTTATTTTGTTCTAACCAGATAACAAAGCCTCCATGGCTCTTCCACAAAGAAATCCTGCAAGAACAGTTAATCAGAAGATAAAGTTTTGATTCAAGTCGAGTGTGTAAACAGTGACATCAAGAAGCTCCTTATCTCTATGCCTTTGTCCTGGAGTTTGCTTTAGATTTTGAGCTCAGAACTGAAGCTGAACCTCATGAACCAGCAAAGCTCTGCCCCTGCACAGGCAGCATCCCCGCAAGAGCCTGTGCTTGGGTTTACTCATCCCTGACTTTGGTTTACTCATCCTTTATAATTCAACCCCCAGATACGCATTTTTCCATGGAAACAGCAATGCATGTGAAGAACAAACCTTTCTCTAACAGCAACCCCAGCTTTTCAGTGCTTCAATGTCTTGGTGCACTAACTAAGCTCTTTCCCACCATAAAGAACTTCCATCGACATCAAGACATGCTCCAAATCAACCTGGAAATGGGACATTCTGCAGCACCAGGTGATCAGGGGGTACATCCTGAAGCACATCAGTGTGTGCTATTTAGCACCAGCCCCAGAGTCTCAGAGCTAGAGCAGAGTGGTCAAATCAGACACCCACAATTGCTAGGAGAGCATGGGAGCTGCAAGTCCAAAGGCAACCCCTGCCCCAATCTGATGTGGCTTAATTCATAGCACAGTTCATGTCAGAAGGGACCTTAAAGTTCATCCAGTTCCAATCCCTGCTACAGGCAGGGACACCTTTCACTAGAGCAGGTTGATTCAAGCCTCATCCAACCTGGCCTTGAGCACTGCCAGGGATGGAGCACCCAAACCATCTCCATTCAATCCATTCCAGTGTCCCACTACCCCCACATGGAAGAGCTGCCTCATCTCCAACCTGAACTTCCCCTGTTCCAGCCTGAACTCATCACCCCTCGTCCTATCCCTCCAGCTCCTGATGCAGGTCCCTCTCCAGCATCCTTGGAGCCCCCTTCAGACACTGGAAGCTGCTCTGAGCTCTCCATTCAGCATCTCCTCTCCAGCCCCAATGTTCTCTGCCTGGCTCCATATGGGAGCTGCTCCAGCCCCTGCTCATCCTCATGGCCTCCTCTGGCCTTGCTCCAGCAGCTCCATGTCCATGCTGAGGACGCCAGCACTGCACACAGCTCCTTTACAAGGCTTGAGCATTGCAAGAGTGAATTCTGCACTAACATCTTGCAATAAGAGAGGGCTCAAAAGCCCAGCGCAAGCAGCAGACAAGCTTCCAATCTGCAGGTAAAGGAGCTGAGGCCATAGGGTCTGAATTCTGCTGCTGCAGCAGGGGATCATTCCACATCCCCTGGGGTAGATGGAAAGCCATGGGCAGCCATCCCCAGCTGAGCAAACACAGCTTCTCTATCTAAACAGGCAAGTGAATCTGGAGGCATAATTTGTCATCTAATTGCAGCAACACACCCAGGATTAATTGGTGCATTTGGATGCAAAGCAGGTTTTATTTATGGCACACTCAGGTTTCAGCAGCCCATTGCCAGCAATCACTGCCAAGGTAAAAGCCATTGCAAACAGCCAAAGAAAGGCTCAAAGAGGGAGTTTTTGCAGTGCTGTGGAGTGCAGGATTGTTTAATCCCACACAAACCTGCTGAGAGGCCATTGAAATCAAGAGGCTGAAATGAAAACCTTGGCCACATTAGCTCCAGGCTCTATTTGAGAGTGTTTCAGCCCATGGACAATGATAACTTGTCTCATGAGGACCCACAAGATCTCGAGGGCATCATGGGCAGGAGGAAGAGGCAGGTGAGAAAATAAACCTGACAAAGTTCTCCATATTTCAAAGCCAAAAGGGCACTGAGCAGAAATGGACCATGCTAAAGAGTGGACATTGAGCAGGAGCAAACCCTTCCCCACCATCTCCCTTTGTCTCAGATAACAAAGGGTATAAAACCAAACCAACCCTACCCCACATGAGGGCTTTGACAGCCTTCAGGCACATCAGCACAAAACCTATGTCAGACAAACCCAAGCCCATGGGCATCACCACAGATGCTCCTCACACACTCACAGCTTCACTTGCCCAGAGCTGCCCCAGTTCATCTCCCGTAGGCCTCCAGCATGAACCAGCAATGGCTTGGTGCCGGGCCAGGGTGCCCCAAGGGGCTAAACCTGCTCCAAACCACCTCATAGCACCCAGCACAGCCTTTAGTATCCACTCTCCTATGGAAGGGAAAGGGAAGCACCCACCTTTCAGTGCAGAGCATCATGCTGAGAACACATGGAGCAGGAGACAACCAACGAGGATGGACGCAAACTCAAGCGTAGATGGGCTCAGCACCAGGTTTTGTAGGCAGCAAGAGCTCCACCAGGTGAGGTTGATTACTGAGGCTGATTGCTGACCCAAGGCAAAAGGACAGATCCTCTGATCTAACCCCAATCACCATCAGCTCCCACTGGTGAGGAGCTGTGGAGCAATGAGAGGATGATGTGAGGGAAGGGAAGGATGGACAGGTCCAGGTCCCGGTCCCGGTCCCGGTCCCTCACTGCAACTGAGACATTGAGGTGATGGAGCAGGGCCAGAGAAGGGCACGGGAGCTGGTGCAAGGCCTGGAGCACAGTGTCATGGGGAATGCCTGAGGGACCTGGGGGGTTCAGATGGAGAAGAGAAGGCTCAGGGGGGACCTGATCGCTCCCCACAACTGCCTGAGAGGAGGATGGAGCCAGGAGGGGTGTTTTCTCCCAAGGGATGGGACAAGAGGAAACGGCCCCAAGCTGCACCAGGGCAGGTTTAGATGGAGCTGAGGAACAGTTCCTTCCCCAAAGGGTGCTCAGGCATTGGGACTGCTCAGGGCAGGGCTGCAGTCCCTGTTCCTGCAAGTGTTCACGCACCCTCATTGCTGTGGGTTAGGGGTGGCATTGGAAAGGTTGGCCTGGATGAGCTTAAAGCTCTTTTCCATACCGATTGATTCCACGATTCTCTGACAGAGGAAGGCTGCCACCTGCAGTCCATGCACGCATAAAATGGGACAAAATGGGACGAAATCTGGATCTTCCTGCGCATCAGGTTGCCCAGGGAGGGTGGGGGATGTCCCATCCCTGAACACATTCCAGGCCAGGCTGGATGTGGTCCTGGACAACCTCATCTAATTGAAGATGTCCCTGTTCACTGCAAGGGGATTGGAACGGATAGTTTTGAAGGTCCAATCCAACCCAAACTGTTCCATGATTCTATGATCTTATAAGATAGGTTCATGTCCCCATGGTGTGGTCCTCTAGGGTGGCAGATCCACCAGCAACTCAACCAGGTGGAAAGAAAAGGACCACAGAGGACACTTGGAACCATCATCAGTAGGGAAAGCTCCTATAGGACACTTCTCCAGCCCACTCTGACAAAGGAGACCTCATTAGGAAGACCAAGCAGCACCACAGCACTCATTGTGCCGGCTGAGCTGAGTGCTGCGGGTTCCTCATGTGCTTTCCTGGGCCGGGGAGGGGGGGACATCACAACCGGAGTCAGTGTGAGCTCATTTGGTGGCATTCATAAACATCTACACGAGTGATGGGTGCAAGACCTGGACCTCTCCTGGAAGGCTGAGCTCATTAATCCCCTCTGGTGACAGGCTCCTTGGTGAGGCTACCGCTGGCCCTAATTAAAGGCTCCTCAAGACGGGTGTCTGCTGAGCACCAGCGCCGTTCTGACAGTGATGGGAGCTGCAGAGAGTTCTTTGGTAGCACAGTAATAATTACTCAGCCCCAGGCAGAAAGGTCCCGGGGGAGAGCACAGGAAGATGAGGACCTGGAGCCCTCATCTCCTCTGGGGCTGGTGTTGGGTGGAGGGGAAGCGTGGTCCAGCTTTTCTCTGCCCATTGACTGTGCCTCTGTGACAAGGGGCTCGTTGAGTCCCCTGAGCACTGAATCATGGACGTTCCATAGCCAAGAGCTCCAAACTGCCCCAGAGAGGCAGCTGCCATCAGGAACAGACCTCAGAGGTTCATCTGAGTTCCTGCAGCTTCAGGGACCTGAGGGTTTTGCTCCACTGCCAGGGATGGAGCATCCAAACCATCTCCATTCAATCCATTCCAGTGTCCCACCACCCTCATACTAAAGAGCTGCCTCATCTCCAACCTGAACTTCCCCTGTTCCAGTCTGAACCCATCACCCCTCGTCCTATCCCTCCAGCTCCTGATGCAGGTCCCTCTCCAGCATCCTTGGAGCCCCCTTCAGACACTGGAAGCTGTTCTGAGCTCTCCATGCAGCTTCTCTTCTCCAGCCCAATGTTCTCTGCCTGGCTCCATATGGGAGTTGCTCCAGCCCCTGAGCATCCTCATAACCTCCTCTGGCCTTGCTCCAACCACTCCATGTCCTTCTTATGCTGAGGACCCCAGCACTGTACCCCGTGTTGCAAGTGGGGTCTCACAGAGCAGAGCAGAGGAGCAGGATCACATCCATGCTCCTTCACATCACACTCCTTTTGCTGGTGAACAGCCATCGTCAAATGATGGTGAACAGCTCCACTTTCACATCTGGCCTTGGGGGACAAACCCAGGCTTGGATCCAAGGGTGTCTGTGCAGCTGAGCTGGGTTTTACCCTGCAGGGAGCAGCAGCATTCAGGTACCCAAATGCTTCTTTGACACTTTTGCTCCTGCTTTATTCCTTTGTGTGTTTTAACTCAAACCAGAGGGGCAGAGAAATCACCTCTCTCTTCAGGACCTGCTGTGGCAACGAGGGGCCAAGTCACCTGAAAGGAGGAAACCCAAAGGTCATTTCTTTGGGCCAAGAAATGCCAAAAACAGAGCAGAGCAACAGCAACGAAAGCCCCATCTCTGCTGAAGGCGTCAGCTGGAAACATGGCAACAACCTTTCCTTTCAGCACCCCACTTCAAAACTGCTCTAATGATGCAGAGTGACCCATCCAGCTACAACCAGGAGCAGCAGTGACCTCCCCGTCAGCTCGCAGCATCCTCCTAACAAGCTTAAAGGCGCTGGGAAGGGGAAGAGCATCGCCACAACCTGCTGGAAGGAGGACCTGGAGATCTTGTGTGGAGGGGAACGGGGCTTTGCAAAGGTAAGAGCCTTTTCCTCCCTTCTTTTCCACCAGTCCTGGGATTAAACCCTTTTCCTCCCTTTTTTCACACCAATTTTGGGATGAAACCCTTTTCCTCCCTTCTTTCCAACCAATTTTAGTATGAAATCCTTTTCCTCCCTTCTTTCCAACCAATCTTGGGATTAAACCCTTTACCTCCCTTCTTTCCCACCAATTTTGGGATTAAACTCTTTTCCTTCCTTCTTTCCCACCAATTTTGGGATTAAACCCTTTTCCTCCCTTCTTTACCACCAGCCTTGGGAGAAATCAAGCCCTTTTCCTCCCTTCTTTCCTACTTACATTGGAAGAAATCAAACCTGAGTCATGCAAGTGGTAGGTGATGGGCATCCCAAATTTTGATTATCAGGGTTGGGGCTGGAATTTTACTCCTCCTGGATGACTAAAGGCATCCAGTGAGGAGAAGGAATGTCAGACTAACTACTCAGCTCTTCTGGAACTGCTTTTCTGATCAGTGAATGGTCAGGGAAGTTCCCCAGTACCTTAGGGATAAGCTCAAGAGAGAAACAGGGCTCCTGAATGGAAATAGTGCTCCTACACAGAGATTGTGATGAGGTTTCTTGCAACGAATTCTGTCTTTAGATGAGTCAGACCCCTCCTTGGGGAGCTGTGCCTGCTCCTAAGCAATGCCAATAGGGAATTGCGAGGCTGCACTTCCCTAGAAGTGCACCCATCCCTGCACCCATCCAGACACTGCCAGGACCACCAGGATGGTGGGGGTCCCAGGCTGGACCTGTGCCATGCCACACTGCAGGGCCGGGGGGGTCAGGGGTGATGGTTTTCTCTCTCATTACTTTTGCCTTCCCCAGGAGGACCAATGCAGGTCATGCGGTGGCTGAACCTCTGCGGGCTGGTGTTGGCCTTGCTGATCCCCACAGGGTGGTCGAGCACCAAGGACCTGGAAGACACATCCAGGTAGGGAATGTTGGTGGAGGTGATCCGGGAGATGCTGCCATGGGCAGCTCAACTGCTGCAGTCACTGCCTCACTACTGCAGCGTTCCTGTTCTCATTGCTCTGGACATGCTCTTTCCTGGCTCTCCCAGCCTATGCAGGGACATTGACATGTCCAATCCCCTGGAAGTCTTGGATGTGTCAGAGCAGCGATGGGATGCACTGGGATGTAGCAAAGCAGAGCTTTGGGCAGGATGCTTTAAGCAGGATGATTTGGGCACAATGCATTGGGCAGGATGCTTGGCAGGATGCTGATTTCCTCCATGGGGAGGAAAATCCATTGGAGACCTTCTGCCGGGGTGAATTTGGGCTAGGAGGGACCCCAGCATCTCTCCATCCTGGAGAGGTTGATAGGAGCCTCAGGCAGCACCACACTACTTTCCAGGAGAAGCAGATTGGAGGCAAAAACCCATGAAAGCCAAGCAAGACATAGGGCAAATAATACAGGATCAGATATCCCACATAATGTCAGGAATAAACCTGGCCAGGCTCAGCTGACCCCCTCAGGAAATGATTTTTATGGATTATTGGAGCTTTTCTGGAGGATGCTCCACACAGTCAATGCTTGAGAGGATTCTGTGCCCGGAAGGGTGCAGGATGCCACCATGTGCATTAAGCCACGTTTTCTGCCCCATCCCGAGCAGATGGCGTTCATATGAGCCACAGCGTACCCAGAACTTGGTGTCCAACATGAAGCGACACTCGGAAGGAACCTTCACCAGCGACTTCACCCGTTACCTGGACAAGATGAAGGCCAAGGACTTTGTGCACTGGCTCATCAACACCAAGCGGTTCAGGTGCGAAGGGGAGAGGGGAATACCAATGACCCAGCACTGCTCCATGAGCCCCATCCCAAGTGAAAACCCACTTTGGGATGGTTTATCTCCACCTTTCCTCTCCTGTTTGGCAGCTCCACAAAGAGGTACCTCAAGGAGGAGCCGCACAGCATCCCCTTCCCCGCTGCATCCCCATTGCTGGTGTAAGTCACCCCCAGTTCAAAATGAGTCATTTGAAAACTCATGGGGATTCTTTCATTTGCAATAAGATGGGGGAAATGAAGCTGGATGGGGTGGGGGATTCAGTAACTTCCAATGGGAAGAGGTTGGTTTGTTCTTCCCATGCTTTTGTTGATATTCTGCACCTCATTTCAGCAACTCAGTCTAGTGGAGGGTGACCCTGCCCATGGGAGGGGGCTGGAAATGGATCTTAAGGTCCTTTCCAAGCCAAACTATTCCATGATTCTACAATGAACGTGGTGGGATCAGCATTTATAGGGAATATTATCATGGTTTGGTCTTGCTGAATCAAAGTGGTTGCTCTTTTGTCAATGAGTTAAATCGCTGTTGCTGTTCCAAAGCTCCGACTCTGATTTCAGGGGGAGTTGAAGCTGTTTCATGTTGGTTTGGGTTTGATTTTTAAGGTACAATTAAATGGCAAACCAAGGCATCAGCTTTCCAGCACCACCACCATGGGGATGTTGGACCCTCCACGGCTGGCAGCCATTGGCTGCTCCAAGGGAAGGATCCATTCATCACATGCAGCCGCATTCACCCCTCCGGGCTTTCCCAGCCTCCTCCTCCTGAACCTTCTCCCTTTTCTTCAGACCCACAGCTCTCCACTTCCTCTTCCCTAAAGTGTAATAAAACCTTCCCTAAATCCTGCTGCTGGCTCGTGATGGCTCCAACCTTCCCAAGTATCCCATGGGGATCCCATGGCCACTGGTTCTGGGGGCTATCAAAGCCCCAGCCTCTGCCCCCACCTTGGTTTGGGTGCCTTGGTTTTCCCTCAGTTCCTGGAGTTTTAGGGAAAAGGACAATTGGGATGCACATGCTGAGCCCACAGACCTGTGCCAGAGGGAGTTAGGACTAAATACCCCCTCCCCCCCTCAATATGAGGATCCCTTTGGATCTAATTGAGATTGGATGATCCCATGGGTGATGCTCTGATGGGGGATTTCTACCTTGTGCCAGGACCTTCCTCCCACCCGGTCCCATTCTGGATGCCCCTGCACACATCCTTGCTCTGGCTGAGGTGCCTTGTGTGACACTGCCACCCCCTGCCCCCTGCAGCATGGAGCCTGCTGCGATTCCTGGCAGAGAACAAGCAAAAAAGGTTAAAAAATATACTAAAAAAATATGAAATAAATGTTTTTAAATAAAAATTAAAATAAGAAATAAAGAAAAAAACCCCACATTTTAAAGCCCAAACCAATGAACAATCACTGTTCAGGGGGTGGCACCAGTTTATTGGAGGACGGATGACGACCCATGGATGGATGGACACTGGGACAGACTCAGTCGACGGAGGCTCAGCGACGGCGGCCGAAGCGCTGCGGCGTTGCCATGGTCCAGAAGGGGGCGGCCGGAGGGTCCCAACTGCGAGGGCTGAGCTGGGGCTGAGCCCCCACCCTGGGATGGGACAGATGCATGGACCGGCTGGGATGGACGTATGGACAAGGGGAGACAGGCACAGAGGGACCGAAGGGGGCAGAGGGATGCAAGAGGATGGACACATGGACAAGGACAGATCGGCACGGAGGGACAGGGACAGAGGGACCGAAGGGGACAGAGGGATGCAAGAGGGCGGACAGATGGACAAGGACAGGTACAGCGGGGACAGAGGGATAGAAGAGGATGGAACAGATGGAAGCAGACTGAGGGGCACAGACATGGGACATTCATGGGCAGATGGACCCTAACGGGGACCCGGCAGCATCCAGGCCACCTCCTTGTCCCGCTCGGGGTGCTCCCAAACTCCCGGGTCTCCCCCAGATCCCTCT
>JAOEHY010053000.1:0-62585 GCA_025447955.1 Psilopsiagon aurifrons
GTCACGCTCCTTTTGATGCAGCCCAGGATACGGTTGGCTTTCTGGGCTGCGAGCGCACACTGAAGCCGGCTCATGTTCATTTCCTCGTCAACCAACACCCCCAAGTCCTTCTTCGCAGGGCTGCTCTCAATCTCTTCTCTGCCCAGCCTGGAGCTGTGTCTGGGATTGCTCCGACTCAGGTGTAGCCTTTCTATTTTTTTATTTACACTCTTTGGACAATTTTTTTCCCCTTCATTATGATCAAAATGCATACTTGTGACTCTAGAAGCCCACCCTCACAAGCAACCTTGAAAGCAAAAACCACAACAGAAACAAAATAGATTCTATTGCTGTCCATTGCTGCCATTGTTTAGTACTTCACAGAAACAACCAAGCTTGGCAGACGTAACTCCTTGAGACTCTGAAATCAGAGGCAGGTTAAAAATGGAAAGACAGAAGTCCAGCTAAGCTTCACATGTAAAGGTGTAGCAAAGATCAAAGACTTAACACAATGCACTTCAGTGCAACACATATGGGAAGCAGTAAATTTAAATCATTTATGGTCTATTTGTAAGACTGACTTTCCAGTTACGGTATTCATATTTTCTGCTGGATTTCCATTAGCGAAGGCCAGTTCACCAATGGAAAATACTAATACATAACTGCCAGAATACTGTTTTTGAGGTTACATGGGAAACAGGGATGAGGACCAAAACAGAAGTTATTACTTTGTTTATACCTTTAAATGTGCTACAACAAATAGGTTTGAAAAGTCCCTAGTGGAAATGAGGGTGAAAATTACACGGCAGGGGTTAAAACGAAGAGGGAAAAGTAATCTCAAAGTGAAAAAGACACACAATATCCCGTTCTGAAAAGCACTGAGAAAGATCCTGACTCAAAAGAGAAAGAAAAGGAACAAAAAAGGAAAAAAAAAAAGTCAATTTGCTTGATAAAGCAAAGAAAAAACACTACAATTATTTGACTTTGGAACATCAGCAATAACCAAAGCAGTAACACACATCACATTAATAGAGCCAGCAATTATTGCACAATGTGAGAAAAATGTATTTCAATACTGACAGCTGATGACTCAGAATTCATTCCTTTTACCAATGTTTCTTTTTGTTTCTTTTAAATTGTCTGAAATGCTCTTCGCTACATCTCCCAGCTTCAAAAGCTCTACAGGACTTCAGTGCTCAGAGCAATTATATTTCTGGGCTAGAGAATATAAATTACTTTGTAACAAACTTTGGAATAAAAATAACCATACTAATGCAGTCAAGTGCCACAACCCATGACTGACACTCAATTTACATGTATTCCTTCATAGCTAAAAGAATATGATTTTGGGCTTGCCTTTTTCTCCACTTGAAAGGAAGCAAAATACTACACACATGTATTCATAGTAAAAACAACTACAATTACTTTACATCCCTCTCACTAAAATCCAGTAATTGAAAGTTAAAAACAAAATTAAATTCAGAACACAGTATCATTATAAAAGCTTCTTTAATATTGTGTGCTTTATGAAAAATAAATCCCAACTGCATCTCCTATATGCAAAACGTAGTTTCAGAATTGGAGATCTTCATCCCTTCCAAAAATAGAGGTCTCAGAAAAGTGATCTGGACAAAAGAAAAATCTGAAAGTTTTATGAATATTACCACTGATATTTTCCTTTCCTTCACTGAACATTTTTAAATATGTTCGGTTTGGGGTTTTTTGCCCCATACATATGTGAAAAAGTATTAATCATGAATAATTTGGAATTTTTAATAATAATGATCATAATAACTTCAGGATTTGCAGGCAGTCTGCTGAAAACCTAATTTAAGGTTTTTCATGATAAGTCATCCAAATTACAAGAAAAATACGTATACCTTCATCCATTACCATAAGTAAAAGAAGAAAAAAAAAATACCCTCACAAAATGATTCTGAAACTAGAATTACTTTGGAGCCAAAAAAAAATTTTACATTCTATGCAGCAATAATTTGGACAAAAAAAAAAAATGGTCTTTAAATGTAATACCTATTATGCTTGGCTGGTGATAGCTCTTGCTACCTTTAGTAACAATGTTCTTATTTAGTTATAAATGAGTTTAGTCACAAATTTTCTGAGAAAATTAACCAAACCAATAAAAGCCTGTTGGATACATTGGTGATGATCAAGCAGAAAACTAAAGGCAGTTTCACTAAAATAGTTCATAAACAAATGGTCTGAATGTCAGAAACCTATGACAGGTCATTCTTTAAAGAATCAAAATAAACAAATAAAAATAAAATAGGGGCCAAGAAGAAGCATCTTTACTTATAGATCCTGACAGCAAATATATAATGTTCCGGCACAGCAGCAGCAAACTCTTGGGGTATTTTAAAAAGGCTCCCAACTCTTTCCTCTCTGACATACAAAATACCAAGTCTTTAAAATATTGTATATTTTGAGACACTGAAAATTATGGGTGTAGTATAATTTGATCTAAGTGCACGGCACTAAGTGCACTAAGCAGCCTGTCAGAATAAAAGATGCTCCATATATAAACCTGCTAAATATATGTAAATACTTAGTCTAAGCCACAGTTGATACTTCTATTGAGGCTGAGAAAAAGTTCCAGAAGAGGTAATTTGTTAGCACTGCTCTCACCTATCAGATCCGGGGAAAAATTAACAGCCAGAAACCTGAAGGCCATATTTGATGCCTAAGGGGGGTCTGGGAACTGATCCATGCAAAGCAGTCAGGAGAGATGAATTCTCAACACTGCAGGAGAGAGGGAGGCAGAGCAATATGATGACTTATCAGTCAAGAACAGGCTTTTACACCTGTCCACTTGTTGGACAGCTGCAAGTTCAGTGTGAGTCCTGCTACATTTGGGAGCAAACAATGGCTACCTTGTTGGAATGACACACAGGTGAGGGATGTGTAATAACAACAGCAAACAGGAACATGCAATGAAATCTGAGGCCCACAAAATTCTTGCCAGTTGCCTGCAAATCATCACCAAGTGATGAAAGCTGAATCCCTTGCTCTTCATCTTTACAGTTTCATTACACTCTAAGGCATTAAGGGTGTCTTGATACATTAGGAAAGCGCAGTGATGTCTTCCTCTTCACCTGAGTACTTCGGTGGCAAATTTGCAGCTCATTTCCATATATAGATTTCAAAATTGTTCTTACTTTAAAAACTGTATCTCTGGGTTAAACACTCATCAGGAGCTGCTTTATATTGATAAAAGCTTTTACTCTTCAAAAATGCTAATAAATTTATTTAGTTTCAGTACTGTGAAGGTATTGATTTTCGAAAGACTGAATTTCAAAGTTAGATTGTCCCGAGGAAAGCTAATGATAACTGCAAAATTAAGATGTCCATTTAGAATTCCTTTACTTACACATATTTTTAGATACAACCCCCAGAAAGAGAGTGAAACATGTGGAGACAGTGCACATTCCGCTTTCCTAACTCAAATTAGTTTTTAGAGAAGAGACATAACACAAGAAATCTCAATGCAACTGTAACAGCAGCATACTCTGTAGTGATATCCTATTAAAACTGTTGTCTTTCTGCTTGCACCTTGTAGAAAGGAGAAAGTAGAGGAAGTCAAACACAAATAATAGTTGCTTAACCTCTGAAAGTAAGGAAGATTTTATGGCAAGAATAACACAAAGGAAAGTTCAAGACTCAAGGCAGCTACTACAGAAATCAAATGAAGCCTTGACAAAGTGACCAGTAAAACTCAATCACAGCTTCAGTTTTAACATGCAGAGAGATCTTCCTAGAGAATTTCACTGTCTGCACACAAAATGTTTAGCCAATAATTTCTGCAAATAACTGGTGGGAAAAAAAAAAAAAAAAAGATAAAATCTCATCTTCAATGATTCTTCAGCATTTTTTTAAGTATTTTTAGCTGTCTACATTCACGCGCTTCATAAACCCTCATCAGTCTCTAATTCTCTTTAAGCCAGCCTTCAGCTTGCAACACTGATTTGTTTCTTTGCTCCAAATAGTTCACACAGTTATCTGAAACCAAATAAGCACACTGAAAAAAAAAAAAAACCACGCTCCAGGTAACCTTGACCAGCATCTAAACCTACAGAAAAGGACAGGAAGAATCTTTAAGTGTACTTGGCTTATGTGAAAGCTTCAAAGACCTTCAGAAAGTTCAGTTAATGAGTGAGCTTACTTTAAAACTTGTAACACACAAATGACAAAAGGAAAACACTACTTCTGCCATTGATTTTTCATCTGTATGCGACTCTTATTTCTGACATTAGAAAAGATGGCAACCTGTGAAGTTTTTAAAAGCATTTATATGAGTTAACTGCTTTTGACTGTGACATTTAATACTTTTCTATACATTTCCCTAAGAGGTGCATTACACTGCTATGGTATAGTAAACATAAAACATCACCATTCATATGAGGATACTTCAGTGTCACTACTTAAGAATACTACACACTTTTTGCAACTTTTCTTGACACTGCATATTTGCAGCTTCAGTATCATACATACATGCTAAACAAACTATAATTCTTTTACTGAGATATATGGGGGGTTTGTTACTGCTTTTATTGTGGTTTACTGTTATCAATTGTGTAATTGACCATTTCTTTCCATATAAATGAAACTTATATTTTGAGAAAAGATTCATTTCTAGGTGTTGTCTACACACTTGGTTTCCAGAAGACTAGTAAACAAATCTAGCCTACTATGTTCAGAAAGCATCACCACATCTGTGTTAACTAGCATACTGATCCGTCTGGACATCAGCAAAAGATAATATTCATATAAAATGGACAAAGTGAAGATCTCTCTTTGACAGATCTGCGCCTTCCAGCTTGAGTCTATCATCCTTCCCACATAGAGACATGCTAAGTTATATATTACTGTTTCATGACAGCTAGTGTGAAAATCAGAGCCTTGAATGCAGGAAGATACACCAACTTGTCCCTCACCCTAACTCACTGAACTTACCATGCCTAGAAGCAAGACTCTCCCCTGGTCTTCAGTCAGTCCCCCAAAGCAATGTCAGGATAACGGGACCTGACAGTTTGTACAGTAATAATGCCATAAACCACCCTAAAGGAGCCTTGTATCAACCAGCAAGAAGCAATTACCTTGACTCACTATCACCAGTCAGTAGAAGAGTTTTATCTACTTAGAGACACTAACTCTCAGCTGCAAGAATGCAAATCAGTTATTTCCCCTTTAAAAAGCAGCCCCAGTGATGTTTTCAAGCTACTGCTCACAGATGCCCACTTATCTGTACAGGTCTCTCTAAACAAATTACTAGTGAGCAGTATTTTAATTCTACTACAAAATATTCACAGAAGAAGCACACACTTTGATACTTTGTAGAGTAAAAAAAGAGAAAGGTGAATAGGAGTGGCTTTTTAAGAAGGTGCATGCTAAACTACATCATCAAATAATAGAAATAGTCTTATGGAAAGATGATGTGAAGAAGATTTTTGAGGTGAGAGAGCTATATAAAGGAAACAGAATTTGGGATGGGTATTTTTAATTCCTTATGTTCCTGAAGTCCAAAATTGTTAAACAGTGAGAAGCAAATATATTTCACTAGATGTCCAAGGATAATGTCAAATGTAAGGGATAAGAATTCTACCTACATATATTTATAGTTTCTCCCTCGGTCCACCTTTCAAGTTTTCCTGTAATTATTAATAGAAAATAAGATCAACATGAAAGTTCTCTGTCCCTTGAATATACCTGCAGGGGAGCTTTTTAAGATTTTAGGATGTCTCTTAGCATTCATAAGCATTCTTCAAGTTTCTGTATTGCATTTTTGGCTTCTTTGAGGTCATACCATAGTTTCCATAACCCCAAAACTATCTGACCTAGACAAGAGATATGGTAGTAAAGAGACAATTACTTTTCACCTAAATTGAAAGCTGGGTTAACTCTCTACTCCATTCTATTTGAACTATTCCTCATTATTTCAATGTATCTTTCATGTCATAAGGAAACTGATAATGAGAAAATTCTGCACTTCTTTGATATTAGAATTTATGTAACATTAAGAACTTTTACAATTTGCAATACTAGCAGATTTTTCCCTCCCTTCTCTCAAGAAGAACAAAAGGGGTTACCTAAATATATCCTGTCCCAGGTCATTATATCTGTTCATTAAAGTATTAACTTTTCAAAATCAATTCTGTAAAAGTAAATATATTTTCAGAGTAAATGACACCTACTTATGAATTTAACTCCAGTACTGTTGCGTCCAAGTTATTCCTTGACCTGAAACCAACTATTCTCAGGTTTCTGGAACAAAAAGATTCTTCCACCAGTCAGAGCTTGACAGTGTCAGCATCTGAAGCTCTACATAACAGTACCAAGGACAGCATAAACTAAGTCACATAAACAGTGGGAAGTGTTATGTATTTGTAAATAGTTCTAAACTCTGTGAGGCTCAATCTTCCAAATATTTGAGACTTTTTACTAATACCTGAACCTCCCTATAGATGAAGACAAAACTTTACATGCCCTCTTGTGTAGCACGTTACTACCTCATGAGAGAATAAAAGAAGTCCCTAAATTATCAGAAAGGTAGGTGCATGAAGATTTAACAGAACTCTGCAATGGGACTTCATCCTCTACAATCATATATTCAGGTAAATAAGTTTTAGGAACAACATCTGTTTGTGAAGTTGGCCATCACAGCAAGTGGCATTTGTACATCTTCACAGGTCTGCTGAAATTCTTGACACTTCAGATCGTAATTATCCACATCTTGGTGGAAAACACAGTGAGAGGGAACCACTCGTGAAAAAAATGAAGCTATATTAAAACATCAAAAAAAATACACTGATCTTCTAGCAGTAACAGCGAAAGGAAAAAATGTTCCAGTTCTGACCTAATCCCTGCTGCCACTGTGGGCTTCAGGGGAGCGCAGGGGGAAGTACTCAGCATCATTCAAAAGACTGCCTGTCTGTCCTAGAAAACCTCTCTCTTCTAAAGGGCAGCTAAAAGTTACCTCAGAAAGGCAACATGTCTAATTCTCCATATTTATTAAATTACAAGCACTAGAGGGTGACCTTAGAGCTTGACTGGAGTACAACTCCGGGGCAAAAAAAAATCCTAAATCTATTTTTGAACTCCCTAAACCTATTATCTTGCCCATCTACGCTGGCACATGAAATGGGAAAGAAGACACAGTACTGTTCCACAAATATGTGAAGTATAATCCATATAAGCCATTATAATGAAGATGGAAGTTAACCTGTCCCACAAAGTTATGCTGAATGAAATCCCACTGCTAATTCAATTAAAGGACTGTGATGTAAGAGAAACAAGCCATTCCCCCTAGCCCAGCAAACACTCAAAATCTCATTCTAAGCTACATGTCCATGGGAGGAAAAGCAAAACAAAAAAACCAAACCCAATACTCAAATGCTTTTTTACCACGCATCTTATTTTCACCTTGTACATATGTTATTGTTACTGTCTTCTCAGGAAGTCAAGAAATTTCCTACCTGAGCCATGTATTTTCCTGAGTATATAGTCCGTAAAATTAAAATTCCTGGGATCTTGAAAACCCACCTTTTGCAATTTAGCCATATGTCCCTTACACAGTTAACATAGAGTTGCTAATAAAAATTAGAAAGTGTAAAAATATTTTGCACTAGTGGGCTCCCATAAATTTACAAAGTTATTTTTGATTACAGGAGAGTGATGAAGTTGGAAAATACCTCATCAGTGCCTAATTGCAACATTCAGTAAGACCTGGCAATATTCATAAATGTCTGTTTAGATGCAGAAAAAGCTCTGTCTTGACAGTTCTTTTCTCAGAAGGCAGATGTTGATAACAACCACCCCAGGCTTCATGTGACCTACTTAAAGGGCCAATATACCACTTCATTGTCCTTTCATGCTGCTGAAGTCTAGACAGACAAATCACCCACAGTAATTTCAGTATGACTGGCTGTGGGATGCTCCCCCATTCAAACATCGTATGAGAGTAAAACTGAGGGTGGATGCTTCCTCTTCCATTTAAAGGCATAAAAGATTAAAAAGAGGACAGAAAATATGAAGTGCAAGCAGCTGACACTTGGGACAGTGAAAATGACCTGGGGACCACCTGTGTTAAGAAAACATGTCTGTGTCTCTGTACACTGAGTCTATGCAGATACTAACCATGCTTTCTTCCTTTCTATGTACTCAACCACTCAGATAGTATTGATGCAACATTAAAAACAAAGAGGCCATAGAAAACCTTGTTTGTCCTCCTCCACTGTTAGTGGTTCTGATTATAATATTAGTGACACTTTATTATTATCAACAATGATTTCACTACTCTGACTTTCTCATTCGGATTTAACTACAATTCTAGTCCCACTCTATAATTTTGATTTAACTACCTTCTTAGCTTTCATTTTACATAAAATATATTTCCTTCCAGTCTTCATTTTTACAAACACTTCTATTAGTTACTTCATCCAGAATTACTGTGAGGATCAGAACTAAACTATTTCCAGAAGCAGGCTTGAAATATGATGACTTGTGATCTCCATCTTCCATGGGTCATGGAATTAATAGACTGTACCAGAAAGAAGAGGAAAGCTTCTACTGAAAGACATCACAAGTGATGATCTAGAGTAGAAAGAGATAACTCTCCTCCTCAGAGGCAAGACTGACGTGTTGTGAGACTGAGTAAGAATCTATTTTGTCAGATTACAAAGGTATGAACTGACAGCTACAAAAAGATTATTATATTATTCTAGAATGAATGCACCAACTGCTTCTGATAAGTAAATACAGGAAAATTACTGTAATAGGTAATAGAACTATAACAGTAAAACTAATCTAATTTCCCCCCAAACTGCAACAGATTCAAGCAATAACCTAGCGGTACACAGGATAAGCTCACAGAAGAAACTGCTCTGCTCCTGTAAGCACACTTATGCTCTCACTCAAGCTGACTGCTAACTGGGTACTGTTACACCTATGCAACATCTTGTGTATATGCTATACCTAGTTGACAAGCAACTCTAAGTAACCAACAAAAAGAATTTACATTAAATCTTTTGGAAATATGCATGTAAGTCCCCATTACAGCTCTCAGACCTGAAATTCTATTCAAAACCTGCTCTGAGACAGCTACTCCTTTTCATATCTAAGAGACCAAAGAAATGCTTCATGCCAAAATCTTCACAGTCAAACCAGAATTTACAAGTCTCACAGGCCTCTAAATGCTAATACTAATTATTAGGTTGCCTTGACATCAAATGTAAGTGTACTGAGTGTGATTAAAAACAGTATTTTTAACACTGTGGTGGAATTGCCAGACATAAATGTCCATTTTACATCAATATGTAAGCAATATGAACACCCTGAAGAGGTGAACAAAGACCTGCAGGCTTAGCTACCCATCAGTGTTAAAGCAGAACATTAGTATTTGAAGATACATATATGATAACACTGCTTTCCTTAGAATACCTCTTAGAATTAGTCCTCCATATAACTTGCAACTAAGCCTTATAAGAAATGCAGATATTAGACAACACTGTAGTCTTTTTATCATGCATTTCAAACACTGTTCTTGAATCACAGACAACTGGAAGGTTCTAAAGTTGCAGCACCGTGAATCAGTTACAGATAAATAAATCAATTTCCACTGAGGCACATTTTCAGAAAATGAAGGCAAACAAAAATACCTGGATGCTGATTTGTGTGGTAATTAAACACTCTCTCTTTCAGTAAAAAAATCAAATCCCAAGTTAGGAAACTTCCAAATAATACTGAACCAAAACACAATAATACCTTCTTTTACAACATTTTGCTTTTGTTTTTTTTCTATTTAAAAAAGATTTGTTGAAAGAGGCAGGGGATTAGAATAATATGAAAGTCTCATGTACTGAAAAGTCTTTATTATTATCTATTTTGCAAATGAAACCAAACACAACAATGCATTCAACCTTTTCCAGTACTTTGAGAGGGGCAGTAAGGTAAGTGTAACAAAGTGGAGAAATTCTGTAAACACATGAATGCTACCTTCCCAATGAGATACAGACTTGCTGAAAATGTGTTAAAAACCTATAAAGTAATCAGCAGAGTCTGCAGCGAGCTTATTCCTTTTTAGACATAGTTAAAGCAAAAAAAACTTTCTCCTCTGACAAAAGAGGTCTGGCTCCACACACGCAATGTTTTGTATTTCACTTCATGAAAAAAGTTGGGCTAACTGAAGAACTCTCTCTTCTTTGCACAGCTTCTCAATTTGCTGTTACTGTCTCTAAAATATAGAGCAACACATTTTCCTCTGTTGCTGCACGCATGCTAAAGCATCAGCCTTTCTGCTTCTACAAAGTGACTTGCATATCTCATCGCCCACTCCTCTGCCATCCTTCAAGGATGCTGCCCTGCTCATCATCTTCTTATCTGGCGCTTCCCAAAATTCACCACAACACTGTCATATCAGCCCTGCTAGACTCATCCTGTTCAGAAGGCATAACAGTTGCATGTGCTGCAGTTTTCCCACTTTTCTCTCTGCTGGTTATAAAAGGAAGGAAAAGGTCAACACATATCAGAAGCCGAAAGACATTAGTATTTTCAGAGCACACCCTAAAAAATAGCACAGGATAATGCACAAGAGCAGCACTTTACAGAAAAGACAAGCAATACAATTCTTGTGCGTCTGTCACCCTTGCTCTTAGTTATTTCAGTATTACCCAGGAAAGAATTCTCAGGCATTACTACTCTTCCTTTGCTTTTTCATCTCCCTATCCTTCCCCAGTGATGGATAGACCTTTATATATGCTACATTCCCTGCTTGCTCACCAGAATTTACAACTTCTCTCTCCCTCTCCTTGTATGATCACTTTTGGTGCTAAAATCGTAAAAACTACCAATGGAATAACAACTGGACATTACAATTCCAAACAGTGTCTAGCTGTCATAAACTGCTTCTTGGTTTTACAGATACTTTCCAAGGCATGTGAAACTGTTGGCTTATTTAAAGGCAGTAGATCCATAACTTAAAAAGTACCTGACCAACAGGCATGCAAGAGAACTACGTGATTAATTCACTCAGAAGAACTGTCTGTAGGGCTGTGACTTCACATGTTATTTTCGTTGCAGCACATCTAGCGCTAGAGCTCAGAAGTTTCAGTCACACCAGAGCATATTCATCCTCATCACCTTTCCTTCCGTTACACAGCAAAAGCAGTTTTCCAAAGACACTTGAATAAACGTGTAACTGTGCTTCTTACTTCTTTCTTTTCCCCTAATTCAAATACTGATTTTATTTTTTAAAGTTATTTGCACATCTCTTGGTGAAAGCTGGTGCTCTGGCAGATCACCTCATTGCACATGAGATCCTTAGACAAGGCCTTACACCCTACACCACTTCTGGTACAGAGCTGTAGCTTGCATTTTACATGTGCTCTCACTTGTGCAATACAAATATGCTATCATTCTGCTGATCTGTTACATTCTGTTTCTGACACACAGTCCAAAACTAAACCCACTTCTATTGCGGTGATCTGAAAACTGTTGCTCACTCAATCCCAGGGACTCCTGATTTTGCTGGTTTATTTTTTATATTTCCCTAGCATAACAGCACATTTCTCTCATGTATTAACTAACATATCTCTATTCAGACCATGTATCATTTTGACACATTTTGCCTGCAGCCCTAGCTTTTTTATTATTTTCCACTCCTACTGTTATTTAATATGGTGTTACTCAGGCTCATATTCTCAATTAAATGCCCAATAAGGGAGACTGCCTCCTACTGGAAGCTTCTGGTTGCCTATCTAACACAAACCAAAACATCACAACATACACACACACACACATCTGCCTGCACTAAGTACACCCCAGAAATTTAAAAGCATTAAAGATCTTACTACAAAGCCCTCAAAATTTATAGTAAATTCTTGCACAGTTCTAAATTACTCGAGTACCCTGTGAGCAGACAGATGTATATGGGTATTACTTTTTTTGATGGCTAAGCGGAACTGCCCCATGGGATGCAGTTTACTGAAAGAGACTTTTATGTCTTTCTCATCAGTTAGAACCCACAATGTCACAACTACTCCAGGTTGTAAGCAATTTAAAAGAGGTAAAATAAGGGAGTGCCTTATTTTTATTAAATTGCTAGTAAGTACTGGTATCAGTGAATAGCAGCTGTCAAGTCAAGCAAGCAACATATTGTCCTATAGAGTCTATACTCTTCCAGTCAGTAACAAGGGTGTCAAATTGGTAGCTGAGCAGCTAAACTACCCAATAGTTCCCCTTTTCAAACCAAGCGAAGTGAAGATTTCAGCTTCCCACGTAATAACCCAGCACTTTCAGGGGAAGTTCTTGTTCTAAACTCTGATTAAGTAAACTTAAAAGAAAGTAATCTTTATTTTGCAATCACACACTCTTAAAACACCTCAGGTTCACACATTATTCTTTTGTTTCCTAATTACAGTTCTCCTATTATTTGCTAGGAAGAGTAAAAGAAACAAGAATAAGAAAGACCTGTTCTTGGAAGGCCATTGGCACTGCTGTCCTTGTATTCATGTGTATCTTGGACTTTCTCCAGACCACATATTTTGCCTGCCCAAACATTACAAAGCTGTTTAGACACATGGACTCTATTTCATTCTGGAATGGCTCATCAGTACACAGATGAGCATCACATCTCATATGCTTTTGAGCTAATTTCTAGTGCTCAAATTTAGAAGTCATGGAAGAAGGAAACACAAACACAATGCAAAATGTTGCCACACTTGCCACTGCCATATTGTAGCAATAAGAACACATTTTTAATGGTCTAAGATGACTGTCAGCCCAAGCTCACAAACACTCTGAATGCTGGTGGAGAGTTCAGGAAGACATGCATGTTCCATGGTACTGTTACACAGACAAACACACATACAAACACCTTCCCACTAATGAAGATAGGACGTCCTAGAATGGACTCAAGGGTATAGGTTAACACTTTGAGACACGCACCTGCACAGTACCACTAATGTGGTAGACAGCTTTGTGTTTCCAGTGGTTCATGAGATTTGCAACATTTGTGGGAAGGCAGTAATGCAGAAAGTAACATACAAGAATGGAAGAAACCCACCTTAAGTAATTCATAATGTTGAATACCATTGACACCAATGTCAGGATCGATGGCAGATGGGACAGAATAGCGAGAATTAATTGCTGTGTTTTCAGGGATAGAGATGTTAATAACCGTTGAGGGAAAGAGAGGGGCATTGTCATTTATATCCTCTATTAGGAATCTGATCTTGACCAGTCTGAAGACTTCATCAGGCAAAACAGCAACCTCCACCTCGTAAAAGCAGCGATTCTCACTAAAGATGCCAGAGCACAGCTTCTCTCGGTCTATGCGGTTCGCAGCTGTGAAAATCTCACCGGTGTTCTCCTCCACCCGTACCAATGGCACATCCCCAGTCTTATACACAAGCTTGAACTGCAGCGGTGAGGACAGGGGCACATCTGGATCCAGCGTTAGGTTAAGATCCTTGAGCAAATTGCCAATGAGGACATTTTCAGGCAGTTCTTCCCGCACGGTATAATTCTTCTCCTGTGCGCCAGATTGCAATACAATACAGGCTAATAAGACTGCCAAGAGGTAGGTTCCAGACAGCAAGTCCATCTCCAGAATGACTAATGAGTATTTGTGTAGAACACCAAGAGCACCTGGAAAAAGGAATAGAAAGAAAAACAGTTTAAAATTTACAGAATATTGTGCTCAGTGATGGAGGCATGAAAGCGGTACTTCCCCAATGGCAAATAACCTGATCTGTTTAAAACTCTATTAGTAAAGTAATATTCAATTTAATAACCATTCTTCAAATGTATAAAATTTGCACATTTATTTTTTTTTACTTCAAACTGGTTACCAAGAATCTCAGAACTGTATCACAGTGAATGAACAAATAAATATAAAAACCCCTATTTCTAGCATGACACTTTGCTTTGCACCTTAAGAAAACCTCTTCCTTTGCGACATCTGCCACATGGTCTTCAATTTTTTTGTTTCCAAAGAAAAAAGTAGGTAAGAAGTTAGCAAACGACCATCTGCTAAAAACCCAATCTTTTTATACCTCTTGCTCAGAGACAACACCAAAAAACACTTTCAGCCAAGTACTGCACTGACAAAATTATGTCATGTTGGTTAACAGCAAAGAAATACAGCTATTTTTAATACAGAAACTTCAAATGGCAAGGAAAAAGTTATCTAGATGGAGTCTGGTGAACTTTAGCCAACAATGAGTGGAAAACCTAACACAGGGACACTAATCCAGCAGTCCCTTTCTTTCAGATGACAAGATACCATTTGACCTTTAGATAAACATAAATACTAGTGCTCAATCCACTGAAATTTGGATTATGCATCTATGAAATTTGGATTATGCATCTAAAGTGCACAAATTCCAGAACAAAAGGAGGACAATAAAACATCAAAGTCTCTGACAGAACTGAAAGATTTTTTTCCTAGCAGGAAGTGTAAACTTGCATCTCTTGTTCCCCCACTGCCCACCATATTGACCATCTCTACCTGGAAACTTGTCATTAATTTCCAAACCAGAAGATTTCCTTCCTTCCAATTGTGTGCATGTGTGTGTTGGGTGGGGGAAGAGGAAGAGGAAACAGACTATGGAGCAGTAATTTCCCAAAGTCCTCTGAGATACAGAGATACCTCTGAAGTGAGATACACATTTGTTCTGGCCTGAAGAAAAGCTTGTACTTTTCAACCTAATCTCTGAACCCCAGTATATTCTCCTCTCAAGAGAGTTAACAACTTCAAGAATCATAGAATCAGCTAGGTTGGACTAGAACTTTAAGATCAAGACCAAGCACTCACCAGCACTGCCAAGTCCATGACTAAACCATGTCACCAAAGACCTCATCTACATGGGTTTTGAGCACATCCAGGAACAATGATTCCACCACTGCCTTGGGCAGCCTGTTCCAGTTCCTGTCTATGCTTTCAGCAAAGAAACTTTTCCCAATATCCAACCTAAACCTTCCCTGGCACAGCTTGTGGCTGTCACCTCTTGTTCTGTCATTTGTTAACTTGTTATCTGGGAGAAGAGACCAGCCAAGAAAGAAGAAAGTAGAAAGAAAAATAAGCAGACTGAGATGACCGAGAGGTACATACATCTATCTATGTACCTATAAACTTCAGGTGAGAACTTTTAGAGAAAAATCACAGGTTTGAACATGCTGCCTTGCCTAATCTTTGCATAATTCCGCCCTTCCAGGATTTCAGATAATCCAGGATAGCATTTCCACAAGGTAGATGTTCAAGAGTTGCACTACAAATTCATTTTTTAGTTAATGAAATTTTAGTGCCCACCAGTTTAGCATCTGTTTCAAATTCACTTGTACTAACTCACCCACGTTCTCTTCATTGTGCAGGTAAAAATGTAATTCTTCGCCTGTCTTTTCTGATTTTATTCTCCCTGTCATAGCATAGATTGATTTACTCCTGCAGATCAAGTCGCAGCGGTTGAAGAAATCACTGAAGCCAGTAATTATCCTCACCTGTTAGTTACTGCCTTTCAGCACTACTATTTTCAGGGCAATTTAAGTTAAATCACTTGACTTTGCAGTGAAACACATTAGGAACAATTAATGTTGCTATTCTATTTAAAATCTGCAACCTGCTTTTGATTGGGAATAAGCAACAGATAAAGAACATTCCAAATAGATCTGCAAAGGTGTATCTTCCCACGTCAGCATGATTTAACTGTAAAGCATTTTCTGGTTTTATGATTATACAGAAGGAGCAACATGAAATAAAAATCCAATCCTGCAAGTCTTCACTTATGAAAAAAGGTATTGCTCACCGGAGTAATTCAATTAACCTGAATGAGATTGCTGACATGGGTGAGAAGGGAATATGTAGTTTATGTGGCAAAGTTACAGCATTACGTGCAGTATTTCAGTAATTCATTGACTTATTTGCAGTACTTTGGTAATTCAGTATAAGCCACAATACAACCCTATGCAGACACTCTGAAGTAAAGAAAGAGTGTACTATAAACTCATTTTATAAATACATTATATTAACCCCTTAACATGTAAATAAGGAAGTCACAAGCAGAATGGTGACACTATGACAGCATGAATTGAACAAAAAGAACTCTGATGATATTGTACAAATAGGTTGACTATGCCTGCAAGGATGCTGAGGAGAGACTCTTCTTTAGGGATCGCAGTGACAGGACCAGAAGTAATGCGTTTAATCTTAAACTGGGAAAGATCAGGTTAGATGTAAGAAGAAGTTCTTTACTGTGAGGGTGGTGAGGCACTGGAACAAGTTGTCCAAGAAAGCTGTGAACAATCCGTCTCTGGCAGTTTTCATGGCCAGGTTGAATGGAGTCTTGAGTGATGGTTTAGTGTGTGGTGCCCCTGCCCATGGCAGGGGGTTTGGAACTAGATGATCTTAGGGTCCTTTCCAACCCTAACTATTCTATGATTCTTTATTAAATGTAGTATTTCTGTAAATACATCTTCAGCAATTGCCACTCCACCAATATGCCCCTGTACACTGAATGTGCAGAAACCTCTTCTTTCAGCAAAGTACCTGGTCGTATCCACTATTATTAGAATAAATGTTTACGCTTTTTCCATGCAAAACACCAATAATAATGAAGAGTTCATATTTTTCCGTTCCCCTCAAAATAAGAGTTTCAGAATGCTAGGATGTTCCATGTATACTGGAACGCACTATTGTGTCACTTTTTCATCTCTACCAGAAGTTAAAACTGAGAAACAACTAAACAGGGGAAAACCAACCAACTAAGAAGCAAACACACAAAAACCTCTTCACAACCTTGATGTTTACAGAGCAGTAGTTTATAGTTTAAAAGATTATGCATAAAGATAAACCAAATTCCAGTCCCTATCCTAAATTTTTCTGTGACAAAATTAACAAAAAGCATTTCCTATAAAGTATGATATAAAAAATACTGTATAGTCCTGTATATACACCTTCCAAATAAATACTCTTACACTATTAAAAAAGCCTTCTGATTACTAATCAGGCTATTAGTGCTATACTGCTTCTCTGTAGTCTTTACAGGGAATTCCAGTCACACAAATATTTATTTTACCTATCAAGTTTTACAAAGTAAACTGAGGATTAGTATAGAAATCAAACAGTCAAAAGAGTTCATGACAAACTTTTCTGAATCAATTCTGAAAGTTGTGGTAGTACCTGTAGATTACTTATATGACAAATAACTTAGAAGAATTCCTATACCCCATTTTAACTGCAGTGGAGTTTCTAAGGATTATATGAAATAACAGCAGGACTCTTAGGAGTTTATCAGGGAAAGCGCAGGGTGGAACTTCTTAGCATCACATTACTATGCATAGTTTTATTTCTTTTTCACATGAAAAATGTTTGAACCAATCTATTAAAACTTTTTGAGTAATACTACATACATTAAAATATAGAAATAGTAGAACATCATGTTAGACAAATACTAACATGATAACTTTTTATAGTGTCTTTACTGCCTTAATTCTTCCTGAACTACAAAAGTATATAGACACAAAATAGGTAGTGATACAAATTTTAACAGAAAACTGGTCTCAAGGTAGAAAAATAAACTATAATGACTTACAACTCTTGAACTTCTGTAGAACCCATTGCTTTAAAATGATCTTTACTTGTCTTTCCCAACCATCCTAGGAACAGTTCTGAACCTCTAAAACCTGTTCAAGAGCTGTAGACATTTAAGGAGGGGAAAAAAAATCCCCACAAAAACCACCCAACAGAAATCGTGTTTTCTGCTTACATACACAGTGGAATACATTATCCCTTGGGGAAAGCGTTGTTCTTAAAGTAACCTCTTCATGTAGTCATCACTGTATGTTGCCTGTCACTTGTGGCCATGGCACAGGAATACTATGGCAACAGCAATATAAAGAAAAAAAGCATGAGGTACTTTTCTCAACCAAGCATTATCATTAAAGACACCTACAACAATCAGAGTATTTCTAAAGACATACACTATTTTTGTGTGTTATATATGTCTTACGTCATAGATACACATAACAAAACGGGAAAGCAATATAAACACAATCTCCAAACCAAAAGGCAAGGCAAACAGAAAACGGAAATGGCAGTCAGACAAAAGTGGACATTAAGAGCAATTGTCAAGAGAGCATGAGAATGGTAAGAGATGGTGGTACAAGTCAGAGATTAACTCAGACAAAATAAAAATACAAGAAGGAAAAAAGAATGCAACTGGCAGAAAGGCAGTCACAGCACAACATGGAAACAGGCTCTCCTGATGACTGGGGTAGAGTTAAAGAAGTATAGAAGGCTAAAGGGAGTAGTCTAACTCTAAAGGGCCTCTCATCAGCTTCAGCACTCGCTAACACTTTGAAGGCAGTAAAAAAATAAAAAGAATAAACAAAATTGTTTAACAGAAGGTAACATAAAGCTTGCCAAGCCATTTCACAGCCTTGATAGCTGTACTGCTGACTTAGGTAACTAGTCAGGCAAATGGTCCAGATGGACAGGATAGAGGGTTAGGAGGGGAAAAAAAACCTTGACATTTGCTCCCTTTTGTCTATCTAAGCACTTAAATATGCCCGCTTTTCTATCAAAGATACTAAATATTAATGGCATAATTTAAATATCATCATTGTTCATTATTATCTTCATTTAGCACCTGTCAAATCATACCTTGAACAGTAGACAGAATATTAAAATTTTAACTACCTAATTGAGTATGATGCAAAGAATCTAAATCTGTTCTTTACACACAAGACTCTACTTGGTCCCACCTGAGTCAGAATTCCTGTAGCTTATTAAAGACTCAACTGCTATTTCTTAGTTAAAATGATCACAGAAAAGCAGTACATGTGGTAAAGAGTTCAGGTACTCACTCCAGATGAAAAACCATCATTTCTTGATACCAGGGTTCAGATTTCATTGACAGTAAGAATAAGTTAACATATACCTTGCTTCATTTAAGGAAGCAGCTCATTTTGATGATGGTTAAGTTTTGATCAAAAAGGCAGAGACTTACAAAAATACAGAGCTGCTGCCTGACAAGGTTTCCCTTCCTCTCCCCACCCCACCCTCCTCTTTGAGGCCAGGCACAAATGATAACAACAAACCTGAACTCATTTTCACACTCCATAATGTTTCAAGCAGAAGTTATTTTGCAGCCATCAGTATTTATCCACATTATCCACTCCCTACATGGTATATTTTATGATCGCATCCAAAGAGAAAGACCTACTTCAAAGAGAAACAGACAATTTGCTATATTATCAAGGCTTTCAAATTTGCTCCCTCATATGATTTTACTCTAAATCTACTAAGGGACTGATTTATTCTTTGATCTATTTTTTATTAGCATGATGGTACCGACTTCAATGAGGTTTCTTTAATTTGATTTTTTTTTTTCCCAGTCATGAACAAAATGAAACTGGAAACTCTTTATCACAAGGACAAAACATCACTCCACATCCATTTAAGTCAACAAAAGAATAAACTAAGTGTGAGTCACAACTTTGCTTACAGTTGCATGCTCTCCTGATTCAGAGTCTTTGCTTCTTTAGAAATAGAGTACTTCTATGGGGTTTTTTTCTTATTTTCCATCACTTGAGGAAATTAAAAGTTAATGACCAAAAGGCAGATTCTTGCAGCCACAGGAAGCAGCAGCCAAGGTGTGAGAAACAAGCAACTGATAAATTCTTACGGAAGCATAATGCCATGTTCCTGATATCAATCCTCAACTACCAGGCAGAATATTCATTAAAACTTGCATCAAGATGCTGGAAACAGTGAACAGAACTATAAATACACAACAGGCAACGAGCATGCTGAATGGACTAATTGAACTCAATCACATTGATATATGGCATAGAGAGTAATTTCTTTTAATTGTTTTAAATGAAACCCTATGAAGCTGCAGTCTCGTTTTTACTAAAAATAGAAAGTACAGCCCAGTTTGGAAAAATGCATCTAGCAACCACTCAGCAAATATTTTTAAAATATCTAGTAACTTATTTCAGAAAACTGTGAGAATATGCAGGAACAAATTTATTAACATAAATATAATATATAATATAATATATTAACATATAACCAGTAACACTAAAAAATAGCCCTGCTATTGCAGCGAAACAGGTCTGCACTAGAGATGCATAGAAAGCTAAAGGTTGAGAACAGACATCCTGGAAAAAGAGTGAAGATCTCTCCCTGAAAAGCATGGCTATTTCCATATTCTTAGAAACACTGGGATACCTCAGAAACAAAATAAGCAAAGGAAACAAACAACCAACCCTCCATAAAGCTGCTTAAACTTACAACTCCAAAGCTAATGCAACAATGCTCTACAAATTCAAATATGTATTTACTACAATTCAATAACTGACTTTCAAAAGCACTATGAAAAAGTCAAGTTATTAATGGTATGATTCATAATGCCATTCTCTTACCATTTCAATTGTGTGTTTGCACATGTGAATACATTTTACAAATCAAGTGAGAATTGCTCTAGTTTTGGTCCCTGAAAATCTCTTCATGCCTCAAATCTGAAAATTAAATCTCTGCTAAAGCAAACAAAAGAAAAGTCAGCCATGAACCTGGCAGGAGAACACATTATCACAGTAAGAAATTAGGTGAAACCACATACATGATCTTTGGATGTATTTCAACTTAAAACATATTTATTTATTTATTTTAAAAGTAAAGCTGATGTAAATCTGATTTGAGTCAGCTGGATCAAATCCTTTGAAATGGCAATTGTCAGGATAACCTGTCTTATGCATAATGCATTTTGCTTTACTGCTTCTCTGCTGGTTAACAGCTTTCATTATTGAATAATACCAAAAACATTTCAGTGTCCAGCAAACAATTCAAGTATTTGTTAAATAAGACAGAAATACTGTCCACAGGTGAATGATGCTGTCGATTACTAAATACAATTCTGACTAGGGTCCAGTCATACACATAACATTCTACAGTAGCAGAAATCAGCTGCCTTCTACCTAACCCTTCAAAGCAGATAACTCTACTTAAACTTCTCACTTACTCAAAACTTGCATTGTTCCCAAAACTTACAGAAAACAAACAAGAAAACCAATATATATTGCTATTTTTTTCTTCTTAAAAAGTCTTAAGTTAAAAAAAAATAGGTAAGTATAATTTGTAATTCATGTTAAACCCAAGATATCAAGGTTCATGGATCTTATATATCAGGATTCACATAGGTTTAAGTGATACCAGAACCTTACCTTTTTTCTATGCATTTCACTTTCAATCATGTAAGCCTTTATATTTCCATCAATTTCTCTCTGCCTCGGCATAATAAATCCAGAGAAGGCCAAGTGTCCTGTGAAATTACTTTCACAGGTTTTTATAACAAGTTTTTACAGTATTTCAAGTCTAAAAGGAAAAGAGTGGCTGAACTTAAGGATAATTCTTGCTTAGTGAATTACCAGCATGCCTACATAAGACAGGACCAGGAGATTATAGCACCAATGTATAATATATAGTTTTGCATTTGTTTAGTCTGACCTCCCATCAGGCTGTCTGGAAATAGACCCTGTGTTCCATTTCTGATGTTCTAGAACTCATGAAGGATCATGTTAAACCATACACCATACAGAATTCATACACTTACATGGTCTTTAATTACAATAATAAGTAATGTAATAGATTAGTTATTTGATGACTAGCTGGTTATTTCTTTCTTCCTTGGTAAAATGGGAAAAATAAAGTTCAGGCAGTTTTACATTCATCCTTGAGATCACAGAAGCAAAATGTTTCCTGTTTAATTTATTTCCTTCAAAAGTTTATACAGCACAGCAAAAAATGAAATCCTAACAGCATAGTTTCCACGTCTTCAGATAAGTAACAGTATGTTTTCCACCCAGTAGCAGCATAGCTACTCATTTTCACATAGGATTTCTTGCTCTTCTTAAAGTTAGCTTAAATGCAAATGATATCCAAACTAGAAGCTACTGGTCAAGAGCTTAAAATACAAGCACATCATAAACAAGGCTTTCTATACTTTAGCATGTGTCTCAAAAATTAACAGCCCCATCACCATGTTAATCCAAAGTTGTCACATGTAACATATGGATGCAATATATAAGAATATGTATTTATAAACCACAAACCCAACTCTGGAATCTTCAAGAATAACATGAACTAGCTGCACACACTGAAAGGCCCTTTCTCTTCATGGGTCCAAATGGCAGGGAAGCAATCAACACATTTTTTAGCTAACTGACCCTATCTAAGCACACTGTATGAATAAAACATCACAGTATGTAATGTAAGATTCTTCCAAGAGATGATGATTTGAGAGCAAGGCCTTCCCAAGGGCACAACAAAACCACCTAAAGATAGCTTATGCCAATGTATGAACCAAAACCGCAGTCCTTGCACAGGCAGGGGAAAAACCCCCAACCAACCAAACAAAAACACAAAACAACCAACTACAAAACAAATAATAAATGAAGAAACCCCACAGAACAAGACAAAACCGAAAAACAGGACTGTAAGTAAAGGCCTCCCCAGTACTTACAGGACTGTAAGTAAACGCCAGCCAGCCGGGGGGCTCAGCGCTCCTCCACACACCCTCCATCAGGCTCTGGCACCACCTCTGCTCCGTACCCGCACGCAGCCCAAGCTGCCGCCTTCAGCCCCGGGGGGGCCCGCGGCACAAACTACCCGAAGCCCGAGCAAGCACCGCTTTGTGTGGTGCCTTATTCCCGCTCTCTCGCCGCCCCGCTCCCGTCTGCGGGCAGCGCCCCCTCCTTCTGGAAGCCTCCCGAGCGCCGGCGGGAGGACGCTTCCTTTCCCTTCATGAGCTTCCCGCTGCCATTTTGCGCCCGAAGGCTCCTCCCGCAGCTCGGCGACAGCCGGACAGGTACCATTGCCTAGTGAGCGAGAATGGGCGGCAGTGGGCCTGCCCGGTAGAAACTGTGTGCGTGTTTCCTTCTGCATGAGTATCCACCTGAAGGAAACTGGGGCAAAGAGGGCTGTAACTTGTTGTAAACTTTTACATGAATAAGCAGTGCCAGGTCTGGTCTGCAAAAATGGAGGCGTTTCATGGGTTCTGGTGGAGAGGTTGTTCCATGCTCCCTCTCCCAAAGCTACATCAGTGCAACACTGTACAAACTATGAGGAAAAAAGTCCCTGTATTTAGGGTCTATGAAGCACTTGGGGATTAGTCCAAGTGAAAGATGCTATATACATACAAAAATGTTAGCAGAATGGCATGGATTTACAAAAGTTTTCTCTGAGGAAGAAGTGAACCTCACTTTTCCCCTGCTAACTATAGGAGATAAATGTGTGCAAAAGAAAACGAAAAGCAGCTTGATAAAATATTTCTTGTGATTTATTAAGTGGGAGACCAAAGCATCTGAGTTGGGTCCCAGGTGATTGTAGTTAAAAGGATTAAGATCAAGCCTTACTAATTCATATCTTACATTATTAAGGGCATGAATTTCTCTTCCGATATTAAAATCTAGAGTAAATATATATTTAAAATTCAATCAAGTTCAGCAATATCATTTGATTATTTCCTTGTGACATAACTCTGTCTTTCATTACCCATTCTTCTTCCAATCCTCCTAAGGAGAAATACTCATCATATTTATAGCTTGAAATGACCTTTGCTTCAATATACTGATACGGGGTCAGTAATGAAAGAAAGTAATAGCAATACATTTTTTTCATACTTTCTGCAATTTTTTCCCAAATCATTTTATGTAACTTTCAAACAAAAGGCGTCTAGCAAATTATGCACTAATTGCAACAAAATTTTACTTAATCCTTTATATGATAATGGAGTAGGACTGAACTTTTAATAACTCTATATTAGCATATGTGTTACTTGAAGATATACCATCTTCTGAAAGGTGAAGTCATGTAAACTTGTAAGAAATTGTTCTTAATGGTAAAAAGTGTCATGCCTTACAGAAATACAAGAAAAATATTTCTATAATTCTGTATTTATATAGGCAAAAATGATAAGTGTTTTTCTGTGATATTTAAAACAACAACGCAAAATGATGCTGGAATCATCTGTTTTGGTAAACCACTTTCTAGCGCATAGCACCTCCCATCCTGACAGATTCCCAAACTGCCGTAGAGATTGCAAACACATGGATTGCTTCTCAGAGACACTGAAATTCGGTGCCAGGAGCACTGCACTGAAGTGATTCTGGAAAGGGGATTGAAAACTAAATTGTCCAGTGGAAATGATGGAGCATAGCTGTTTAGTCTTGGGAGAAAGCAGCTACCAAAATTCAGTCAGAGTACTTGTACAAAAATCCTCAGTAAGAAAAAGCCACAGAATTGGATGAAACAAAGTTAAAAGGATACTTTAAAATGGGTTACAGAATTTTGATGTGCGGGGCCTGATTCTGTATGTTACATTGTGTTTTACCTGTATAGCAAAAGGATCTTTTCTATTAAATTGAGTCAAAGCCCACTGAAATCAGTGACATCTTCTTTAGGGTTTACGAAGTTTGCCAGAGCTAAAGCTCTGGAAACCAAAACTTCAGCACGAAGTGAGAGAGCCTACATATCACAACAACAGAACTTATTAAATATTGGCATAGACTGCTATATGTCAGCCCTGAATACTTAATTACAGATTTTACTATAAATGTTCAGGCCAGATCAAAGAAGCTATGCTCTTGACTGAAGCCTGCCGTGGTAAAGCTGATGCTTAACAAAATCTCCGAAAACTTGATTTTTAAAGTTTTGCCTAGATCCATGAACTTTATAAAGATACAACTCCTTCCTAGAACATGCTCAAATATTGGAAAATGTGTTGTTTGCATTTCTTCACTGTGTCCTCATTGAAACCTGTCAACAATTGGGATGAAATAAAAAGGTTTTTGTAATGTGGAAAAAACATTCCTAGCTAGAAATCTGTATGCCTGTTGACTCAGTGTGGCCAGCCTACTGCCAGTGGTGTCCAGACACAAGTGATGTGGCATAGACTCATGTTTCCAACATAGAACAGAAAAGCATGGGATTTATTTCCCATCCATTCTTCTTCTGACAGATTGCAAGAGGATGAACAGCTTCAAAAGGTTTTTAAAGGGGCGTGGCATAACTACATTAATGAGAACAGTGTACATACGTATATCAGAGTCTTGTAGGTCACTGATGTTCATAAAAAGCTTTCAAGACTCATATTGAAGTGTATTTCCTCACATAACATCATGGGCCCATCATTGCTGGTACACTGCACAGAACATTTTTGAACAAGATGGAATACTAGTTCTTGAAGATAGGAATTAAGTGAAAAAGAATCTTAGAGGAACAATGTGAGCAATGGTTAAAGTTTTAAACAGATGTGCAAGCTTTATCTGCTTTGTATAGAAGTCATGTCCCTACTTCACAAACTCAAGTGAAAAAGCTAATTTTGCCTATAAATGAGTGACTTCACCTCTGGATAACAGGTTATTATTTAAATGTAAAAAAGATGGAAAAGAGCACAAAAAATACCACAAAACACATACCAGCCTATTAGCTGAAGTAATTACAACACAGAGAATCATTGAATAATACAGGATTGTATTAAATACAGTATCATTTGTACGTTTTGTCATGGTTTATATTTTGGTGACTTTGCCTGTTTCAGTTAACTAGAAATAACCAAAGGCCTTTTGGTTATTTCTGGAAATCAGATGTTTGTATTAAGGTTGTAATAGAAATGTCATGAAAGCACATCAGATAGACTGTTTCTTTACATCAGCTAGTTATGCCTCCAAATCTATGACCTAACATGAAAATGGATGTTTTTCTTTATATGCAGAAGTTGTTTTGAATTATTTAAGCAAGATCAATTCAAGTGACACAAGGACATAATTATATGTTGCTTCATGAGATAGAACAACAGTGATAAGATTAACTATTCAATCAGTAACTGGTATAAGAAGTAGAAACATTGATTTATGATTAAATAGAGAAAAATAATAACATTTCAAATCTTTAACCTTGACAATGCAACTGTCAGTCAGAACTCCTTATGATTTCCAGTAAAGTAGATGCTCAGAACTTATAAAATCCAAACCCTGAGTGTTAAGTAAAGAAAACTTGGTGTTCTGTTACTAACATCTGTCAGAATTCCAGTGTTGCATTATACACAATATGTATGAAATGTACTAGAGCAAATTTCCCAAAGAAAATGTCTTCTGGTATAGGTGCTGGAAGTATTAAAGTATCATGGTGTTGAAAAGTAGCCACAATGTAATGATGAGGAACAAAAAAACAGGAGGTTTAACAGGATTACTAGAACACTTTGCTAGAACTTAAGGATGTTAGTCTATATATACTTAAAACTGCTATGAGATGTTTTGAATTTTTTCAAACATGCCAGTATGTAAAACCAGTGTGATATGGTGCCTTAAGTTTGCAGGTCTATTTGCCTAATAAAAATCCACTATATTTTATGTGATGCAGTACATTACACCTATTTTCTGATACCCAGAGATGATGAATTCCTACAGGCAGCCTAATGTCTCACAGTGATGTTTCTTTATGCATCAATAGAAGCATGTAGATCATCAATAGTTCATTCTCTACTGCTACCACCAGAGTTCTTACGATGGGATTTTGTGTGTGTGTGCCACATATCAGAGACTTTTTTTCTCTGACAGATTCTGAGGAGGCACATTATTCCTCAGTACACACTGTGGATGGATGCTGCGCTGTTTTAAATGGAGAATCGTTCTCTGTAACCTGAGGGATACTGCCAAGTCTGATTTCTTTAAAATCAATTCAGGAGATTCATGCTCAGACTTGGCTGGAATACAGAGGCATACACTTTTTGATCAAATCACAAAAATACAAGATCCTGTAGTTCCTTTTCTACGGGGATGCAATATTTTCTTATAGGAAAAAATAAATAATTAGCTGTTTTAATAGAATGCAATATATTCTGTCATATATTTGCTGGTGTCTTCTCATACTCAGATTAAGCACGCAAATACCAGGTTGAAATGTCATTCGTGTCCTAGACAAATATCATCAATCATCTGAATCCTTTGTTTAAACTTATATGATTTCAGGAAAAAATGAAACAACTAATGACACTAGCCACACAATGCCCTTGTACAATTAGAAGTCAGTGGGGCTTTCTGTTCTTTGTTCAGTTATTTGTCTGATAACAGAGACATTCAGGGAAACCAGCTGAAAAATATCTGCAAGATGAATTTCCAAGCTGATGACCAAAATGGTGTTGCCTGGAATGAAGATTATGTTCCATTCCTTGGTTCAGATAAATGTTTCTCACATAGCCTCTGCAGAACAGTAAAAGCTTTGCACTCTCCTTGACCGCTAATATTTTAGAATTCTATCAATGACAGATAAAATAATCATTAGATTTTCAGCCATCTCATTAGTTTTGCCTTTGACCTGAGATTGAGAAGGTGAATAATTATATTAAAATAAAGCTATGGTTAATTATTTAGCCATTCAATTGAACAGTAAAACTATTTTTAATGAAGGCGTGTTATTGAAATTATCCTTTTATTACATTTTTAATAAATCAAATCGATACTTTAAAAAAAATAGTAATTCCATGTTCAAGAGCTCAAACTGACCGCCACCTGAAGTCACCATTATCTCCTTCTACTGACACTAACAAGAGTCACAGAACAATAAAAGAAAACATCAAAATTGCTGAAAAATATAGTTTACTGTGATTTGTTACTAGCACAGGACTCAGGTTGCATCCAGCCTTCAGTTACTAGAAATCAAAACAAAAAACCTAGCCAGGCATTGCCTCGCTTACCATTCTTAATTACTGTTTCTATGGTTTGTTAACTGAGACCAGATTGAGAGTGTGTGTACAACTCCTTGCTCTTGCATTTGCTCTTTAGAAACAATAAATAACACTGACCCCTTCCAAGTTTGTGAGCATAATACAGTAATCCATTAGATTCCTAAGCCAAATGCTACTACCACATTGCACTTGCTAGTCTTTAACTTCTCTCAGGAGAAGGAAGAGTTTACAATTTAGAGAACATATGGGTATCCCATCTTTCAGTGGGACACTTTGATCTTTTATGCTACTGAGAAGGATAAAAGATGCACATATAGCTACAATTTTTGTCTGTTAAGACATCTGTGGGTGAGAGAAGAATGTTTTTGCTGTAAGTATGAATGAGTTAGTGGTCTTCCTTAAGCAAAGATAGAGGAATTAAATATTGTCTGCCAGACAAGGAAAAAACATGTGCTAAGTTGTTTTCGGGTAGGTTATATGATCTGCAAATTTCTATGCATATGTTACTCTGCATCAGATAGTTTAAATGCATAGTTCTCTATTAGAAATTAAAGATGCATTTTCATTCACTTTTCCGTCATTGCATTTGCAAATTGTCTTTGTGTAAGTGTTCATTACTATGTCTTAGCAAGCAGGCCACCTAGTGCCTAACGATAGCAAGTACTCTAGAGTGACCTGAAGTGTTCTGCAAGAAGCAAGAGCACACTTAGCCAACTGGCTATCAAAATCATGTTGCCACGTTACAACTCCACAAAAATAATAGAGGATTCAGTTTCCCCCACCTACCCTAGAGTAGGATTGTGACAGTTTCCTGTGAAATTTTTAAATATGGAATAGATACGCACCTTTTTCTTGTCAAGAAAGATAAGATCATTTTCTTTAAAAGCTAATTTTATAAGTAATCAAGCTGCTTGAAGACTTCCATTATTTCTGTCTGTTGCTGAAAAAATAAATACCCACCTTTTTCTACAAGTAAGATTCCCAGTTATTCTTGGACACATGATTTCTAATTTAATCTAATAAGAAGAAGAATAGTGCAGTATTTTAGTAGTGCGAATGACGTGATTCTACCATTGCAAGGGGTATTTCCTCCTAATTTCATTTGCGTCAGTATTCCAGAGTCCAATTCAGCTTCTTTAAAGACTGTTGGCAAAGTTTCCATAAACACCAGGAGATACAGTGGCTATTAAGCTTTCTATTTTATCTCGGCAATATACTGCTTTCCTGTACGCTGAAATGAAAATTGAAGAATCCCCAGAAACAGCCAATAGTCCCTCAAAGTGAAAAGGCTACTTTTTTCTTTACTCAATTTTAAATTATCATTAATGATTTCCTTGGAATAGTGAGATTTTAAGCCTGTGGAAAGGCTATGTTCAAAGGTATCAGAAGATACTGAATGTATTTTCTTATTCAGATTCTATAGACTAATTTTTAAATATCCTAATTTGACATATCCCATTAAAGTGAGTCAGATCACAAATGGTTTAATCAGAACCAGTGCCTTAGTCTTCCTGAAGTTCAGTAGAACTAAGGTTCCCAGAGCACCGGGAAATGTAAATCCGGTGCTGGATACCTCATCCACTTCTTATGGTCCAAGCTAAATATTTCTTTCAAAAACCAATTTAGTCTGGAAAATATAATACCCTGAATCTTCTGGCTCAATTTCTAAACTTGTGTAGGACTTATGTGTGTATATATAAGTGTGTATATATACACTGCTTATATGAAAAAGAAATAATGAAAAGCATTTATTTGAGTGAAATAAACTTCTTTTGAGCATTAAAGCAAAATTAAAGAGAAATGCCCGCTACTTACAAACCTGCCTCAAAGGAACAGTTATTTTCTTCCCCCAAGATACTGAACATTCTGTGGATGACTGTGACTGTACCACTGTCCACTACTATCCAACACCATTTAGATGCACTGCATTTACTACCGATTTATATACTGATGGTCATTTATAATTAAAAAATTAAAATCAAATAAAGTAAAATAATAAGAAGCAGAATACTCCCAGTGTTAAATCTGCCTAGAACAGGAAGCAAATTCTGAATATTTTGGGGGAAAAAAAGAATGTTTCTTCTGAGGTAAATGAAAACTATTTTTTCCCAGATTTCAGATCTAAAGTCTAAATTCACAGCAATGAAATTCCCCTTTCTGGAGTTTCACAGGGAGAAGGAACTATTCTTTCTGAAACTTTATAGTCTTATTACCCATCTCCTTATATATACTGATCATGTATTAGAAGGATAAAGGATGCCCATCCATACCTGCTCGATTGGTTACATCTGCTTTTGTGACTTGAAAGGCATCATCCCTAATGACAGGAAAAAAAATGCCCACCAAAGTGAACCATTATTTAAGCCTGCTCCAGAGAATCTGGGGACTGTATGACAGAGACAGTAATGTCTGGGATAATTAAAAACAGAGTACATGAACCAGATCATGACATGACCATGAATCTCTCCCATGATGGATTTTTAGTTGGATATGAACATTACAATCTAATACCAACAAGCTGGGGTGAAATGGCGCTCCCAGAACTAAAAATCATGGGCTCAATTAGTCCCTAGTAGGGATGCAGTGGCCAATATCATAATATAAGGATTAATTTTCAAGTTTGTTGGGGCTCCTGAAGCTGAAGGAATTTTCATTTCTTCCAGTCTTGAGGAATTAATTATGAAGCAGGATCCAAAAAGTGAAAACATCAATGTTGGCTGCAAGGATCGCTGCACTACCAATGCTGCTTGTCCTTCACTGCCTAGCAGTTTTCCTTCTTTCGGAATGACAGCTGTAAAAGAACATAGTCTAACTACATGTTATAGCAGAGGACCTGTGACTGACTGTTGTCATCAATGTGTAACATCCCTTGGGTGACAGGTTCTCTCATTCATCTGGGTGCTCATGCATATTGACAAGGATGCTGCCTGCCAAAAATGACAATACTGTACAGTATTTGTTTAGTTGTGTCTTCTAGACTGCTGCATGCCACAGGATAATTTGCTAACCTAGGCTCTTTTTCACAAGTAGATCCTACACCAACTGCATTCTTTCTGGTCCTTAAGAACCAGGACCCTTCCCTGGAAAGCTGATTTCCCCCTTCTGATAGAAACCAAGGGACTTCAAGGGAGTGAAGTCATGCATAACAAGGCTATTATAAAGCTAATCTATACAGCTCTGTCTTTATTCTTTCTATCCTCAGCATAAGACCAGATTAGAAATAGCAACAAAAGATTTTGGTTTCCTGACGAGCTATAGCAGGCTGATGGGACAATGGAATTGGCCATTGCAATTTCAGCACTGGCATCTATTCTAAGCTCAAGTACCATAGATTGCTGCAAGCGCAGTGTAAAAATGACAGCATATCTATGTACCAAATCTAGCCCTGCAGTAGAAACACTGGTATTATTTGCAAAGTGGTTAGTCATGTATAATTCTTCTATTTGAGGAAATGGCCAATAGTATTAGCCACGCAAGCCTCTGTGGGCTAATGTAATTAGTCTTACGCATTTTAAGACCAGATAGAATGGTATTAGAGAGAATGGAGGACAATTTTAATTGGATGATGGCAAAATCCCTCTAAGCACTATGGCTGTCTCCTGTGTTCAAAATCCTTTAAAAAGTTCACAGATTCCAATTGTTTTCTGCAGTAACAGTATTTCTATCCAAATTATATTAAACATGTCAGCTCATTTCCAGAGTAAAAATGATAAAAGCACATTCAACTTCTGCAAAGCTGATCACTTTAAAGAAAAATATAAGATAATTAAAAGCTGTTACAACTGACAATACAACACTGCAGCTTCAAAATTCTCCCCTAATTACATCTGCTAACTTTTAATAGCAACTGTAACAGTGAGTCACATTTGACATTACAATAGCATCCCAACCTCCTATTTGGGAGCAAGGCTCTTGGGAAAATACAATTACAAGGTGAGCATATCCAGCCAAGACCATTGCACCTTTTGAAAAGCCAGTGATTGCTTTCAGTTTTATTCTGGTTGAGAAATCTAGATTAGTTCCCTTTTGTTTGAATGCAGTCTTTTTAACAAGGTCAAATGTAACAAGGTGGAGCTGACTGAAAATATTAAAGGGCCTTAAAGGGAATGGGCACTGCTCCTTGAATAGACCTTCTTTAATTCCTAATTTCTGAACCAAGCATTGGGCTGATATAAATAGCAGTGTATCATTCCTGTTCCTTTTAAGTATTTGCATGACAAGATAGAGGAAGGGCATCCTGAAGCATACTGTGCTTCTTGGTTTGGTATTAATTAACCTTTTCTTAGTTAGGTATTAATGTGCGATAGAAGGCAGAGTATTCTGAAAGTGCTATAGCTTAAAAACTGTGGATGCGTTTGCCCTCCAAGAATAGAGTCTCCATTGTCTTTAACAGGGGTTAAAGGAGGGCTTTAAATGAAAATTGGAGCCAGTTGGGCTTTTTCTCAGCTGTACAACAGGAGCCGTTCACTCCTGTCTGCTAGTCAGCCTGACTGAAGATGGAGCCCATGTCTCCTTTAAGCTTGCACAGTTGGCTTTCCTGTCTACTAGAAGAGGATACAGAAGTGGAAAGCTCTGAATTCCTTATCAGCATAAGCTAAGAAAATTTCCATGATGGACATTTTGTCCAGAGCCTGGGAAGACTTTATAGGTCCTGTGTTTTGTGCCACAGGTTTAAAGTCTTAAAGGTACATACACATCGCTATCCTTTAAGGACACTTGCTAACCCTCATGTGAATTCAGGGGGAGGTATCTGGCAACAGATAACCATAATACTTTTTAAACCAAATCACTTTCAATAATATAAATCCATCGCTGAGAATTTGCTTATATGAAGAAGTTGTTCCATCAGATTGTTTTGGTGATGCAGTGCACAGAGAAATTACAAAATATCTTATGAAAAGGGAAGCACACAAAATTTAATCACTGGTCTACTGCACCAAAATGATGCTACGATCATTGTAAGATCAATACAGTGTTTGAATAACAACTGAATCAAATTCATTTATCATATTGTCAAGTGGTTTAGGTTTGTCAAATTAATGGGCAATTCTTTGTAGACTTCATGGCTTATCCTGTCAGTTTCTCACATTAAGCAAAATTACTATTAAATAATTCTTTCTGAGGAAATCTTTCAGCTTAAAGCTAATGCCAACATTCAGGTATGGAAGATTAATTTCTGTAGAGTTTGACCTGCATCACATCCAAGCAAAAGGACAAGTAGAGGAACATAATGCTGGGTTTTCAGTCTCTAATGTATCTTCTAGTCTGTGGTACTGCGTAATTCCCCAGAGTGTTACACAGTCTATTTTGAGAAGGAGCAGAAGAGAACAGTGCAAAAATATGAAGTGTTGACCATCCCTTAACAAAAAAATCTTAAACTTAAGATCCAGCTACTTGCAAAATTCATCTGTCAATGAAGAGCTCCTAACAGCTGCTCCCAGGACAGCGTTCTGAAAGGAAACATCAGTTAGATACCCTGTATCAGAAGGGTCTGATTCAAGGGTCTGGAACAGGGCAGATTCTATGCAGCCATCCCAATACATTTCTGGTTACATTATAATTACTTTAAAATATGTGGCCATCAGGGAGTGAACTAGGGAAAGCAATTAATAGGCACCCTTACATTGTTGACATCTGCTATGAAAATTTCAGAGGGCTTGAATGTGAACCATGTGAAACCCAGTGATGTGATGCCCTTGGTCTGAGCATACCCTGTGCAGATCTCACCTCCCTGCCTTCTCTGGTAGTAGTCACCTATCCTGAACCCATGACATTCACTCCAAAATGATCATGGGAAGGAAAAACATTGTCAGCATTGTTTTAGATCTCACCAGGTTTTAAAAGTAAAGAGGAACATTTCATTCCCTTTAAAGTATCCCTAGAGTAAAAGCTAGTGGAAAAGAACTTCTAAGAGCAAATGAGGAAGGTTCTAAAAGAAAATACCTGAGGGATCAGATCTCAGACACAAATATTTTTTTTTAAATTGCAGGTGCTTATAATTACTTGTAAGGGAGAAAACTAATTATGGCAGCCTTCAGGGAACTTAACCATGGTAAATACTGAGAGAAAGCAGCTGGGCTTTGGAAAGTTATTTGTATACGTTTGCTTACACTTGCAGTTATTGCTGGTACATGTGTCTCTCTTTTCCCCACCTCTCCTCCTCTTCCTCCCCCCCTCCTCCCATTTTGTTGTCAGACATAAGTATCTTTATTATGTCAAATAATGAGAAAGAAACTCAGTTCTTTCTGAATTTTCCAATTTTAAAAGGGTTTAAAGATTTTTTAAACAGAGAAATATTTTTAATATATTACTATGTAAAATTGCTCTTGTACTAGAATACACCACATAACATACAGATATGGCCTAAAAGATCAAATTAAAACATTTAGAACAGCTAAATGTGTTTGAATTAAGGCTTTTGCATATGTCCTAGCTACTGATATCTTCTATATACTATGTATTTTTTTGTTGTTCAAACTCAAATTAACACAAGCCGAAGGAAATTATGTACAAGCTGCAAGCCATATGTCCACTTCTACATGTCTGTGACGTTGAGAAAAATAAAGAGCAGAGAAGAAAAAATTCGGTTTCACTGTATCTTATTCAGTAAGTAGATCCCTACAGTGTGTCTGGACTCATCAGTTCTAGGATTAGCCACAAGAAATTAGAATTCAGTGTGTTTTTTACACAATTAACTGTGATTCCTTCATTCAGACCGGATTTCATGAGCTTTAAAGCACTTCTCTTCCAGTGGCTTCAGTAAAAAAAGGATTAAAAAAAATGAGTGAAAGAAAAACATTTTTTCCCTTAGTAAAAAATCGAAGCCTCCTTCTTCCAATCTTGTCCCTGGTTTTTATACCAAAATATTTTAAATAAACAAACCAGAGCCTATGTCAATATAATCCAAATAAAGCCAATGGTGTTGAAATATAATTAAAGAGCGGTACGGCCACGTTCTATATTTTGATTTGTATTGACATCCCATTAACTTGGACAAGACTTCCATTGCCCTTGTTCAATTGGAGTCAATACTAATTTTGACATTGTGAGAGTTTCATTGTTACAGTATTTCTGATCTTGTCCCAAAATATACAGTCCAAAATATTTGCATAGCAAAAATTCTGTGGTCTAAGAGGCATTAAAGTATCTCTAATATTATGCATTACAAATTTTGTCCCCCAAATGCTAAATATGATGACAATGAGTAACTCTTTGCTGTAACGCGTAGTCATGGACTCATATAACACTCACGTATTAAATGGCTTTAAAATACAGTACCTTGGAAGTGATATACTGTGAGCGTACAGTTAAAAATCTTTTTCATTATCAGCTTTTTACTTGGCACAGCTAATTAAGTGATCGGTTACGTCTAAGTCTGATACCTTTTGCTGTATACTTTCCACTTAGATCTGGATTCGTTTGATTTTGTAACAAGCAGTCTCATTAGCCATTGCATCTTGGTCCCAGTGACAAATTCCTAAATGATCAATCTCTAATTAATTACCATGAAATAGCTACACCTCACTGAATGTAGTAAAATGTGTCTAGTTACACAAGCGTGTTAATTAAGAGATTCCCATATCCTATTTGATGAGTTAGAGCAGTCTAGAAGTCTAGTTATAGATAAAAATATAATGATAAACATGGTTAATCAGCAATGATATTCTTGATTTCTTTGAAAAACTCACTCTTTTTGTTAAGTTTTTAAATATAACATTTTAAGAACTACCTTTAAATGGTGATTAAACAAACTCATTGCAGAAAGTCCATTTCCAGGTGTTCCTACAATGTGGAAGGGTGATCTTCTTAGAACTAGATTCATTAGATATATAGGTTGCTGTTTGAACAGTTGGATGCTCAGAGATTAGCCATTAAAGGAATAGTTTAAGAAAAGTATCCTTCTGGCTCCCAAGCCAACAGAACCAAACAAGTGTCATATAGGAGTACCAAACACACTACTGGATCTGCTGGTCAGACTAGGGATAGTCAGTCAAGATCTTCAAAGGAAGGGAAGTAGCAGAATGCAGAGCCTGAACTTCCAGAGGACAGACTTCAGCTTAGACAGGGAATTCTTTAGTGTGGGTGAGGCAGCTCTGAAAGGAAAAGGAGCTCAGGAAAGCTAGCAAACCCTCTGCAAGCACATCACTCCATTCCAGTAACCCAGGAAAACTAGCAGACATACCAGCAGACCTGCTTAGTTTCACAGGAAGCTCATGACTAAGCTCCAGTACAAAAAGACGCAGACAGGACATGAAAGTGAATATAGATACTAGAAACTTTGCCTCTCCGTATTTAGGGAAAAGGTCTTTGCCTAAAGATACAAAGTTCAAGGAAGAAAGGAACTTCCAGCATGGGAAAAATCCTAGGAGGACAAAGCCAGGCCCTTTAGTGAGGTGCACAGTGGGAGAACAAGAGACAGGCTCATAAGCTGAAATGCCCGAATATTATGGCAAAAAACATCTCTTGGAATAATTAAGCATTGGAGCAGGTTGTCCGAGAGGCTGTGGAATCTCTCTGTGCAGGTTAAGATCTGACTGGGCAAAGCCTGAGGCAACCAGAGCTGAATTCAGTGCTGACATTGGTCTGAGCAGGAGGTTGGACTAGAAACTCCCAAGGTTCCCTCCTATGTGAATTATTCTATGAGTCTATTAAAATTTAATCTGAAGGATAAGATACAGGTATAAGTGTGAGCTTGATTTGTGGAATGCAGTACTTTCATTTCTTTAATCTTGTGCCAGGATAAAGGTACAAAAAAACCTTCACAGCTGTTACGTTTGTGTCAGGTCAAGAAGTCTGTGTCACTTTTTTAATATCAGCCAAAGATTACCAAAGACAAAAACTTGATGAGCATTTGCATAATTGAAAAGGCAAAAAATTGCTCCTCAGAACCATTTTAAATAATTCTTTGCAGTACCAGGCTTATTGAGCATGTTTTTTCCTTTCTGCTAATGAAAATGATTTGAACCATGGAGAGAGGTTCACCTTTAATCCCAAATACTGATTCAAGGGAGGAAGAAAGTATTTTGTATGTATTATAAATTCATTAAACTAGTCAGTACTGCTTGAAAACTGGAAAATTTCCTAGAAAATGAGGGAAAAAGTATTTCTCACATGATATAAATAGCACATAATAGCATCATGAAGCACACCATTTTATGTTCAGGAGCAATGCCACAGTATTTGTTACTAGAGTGTGTGTTTTCAGTCAGAGAAAGTATTAATCTTCACCATCAAGTAAGTTAAAGTAATGTCTGCATAAAACAATACCTTCCACATCTTCCAGATTTAAAAATGACTGATGCAAAGCCAGAATCCACAGAACTGTTTTATATGAATTTCTGCTTTCTGTGATGCAAACATATCAATTCCCTAGCCTTGTTACTAGTGCTTTGAGGAATATTTATAGGAACCCTCAAACACAATGCAAATTTACAGCTGTTACAGCTGTGTAGCTTGCATGCTGCAGTGTTTATAGGCATAAAGGACTCTGTTATGTCCACCTCATTGCTGTCACTGCTGTTCCAGAATGAGCTCCTTAGGAAATGATACTTGCGCTCTGTGTATCTGAAAAACTCAAAGAAAGCTTTTCCACTGAGGAATGACAAAATCATTGTACAAAAACTGTAGCACAGTGGAATAAGAATATTGCCTTTGAAGAAGGAATTAAATATGGATCAAGCACAAGTATCTGGATTCCAAAGAAACCTCTCAAATCATGAGCAAGGTTCTAAGCACTGATAAATTCCTATTTATTTTTTAAGTTGTATTTGTGCAGAATCATGAACATTTTATATAGTTTCCCCTGATAAATGGATTGCCATCCCAGGATTTCTCATAAACAAGTATGTTTATTTAGTTTGGTAATAGATTCAATGTGGTAGGGAAATGAAATTGATACTTATTTGGTCTAAATGTAATTCCAAACAAAACAAAGGATTTTTTCTGCATTTCACATTTATGGCTACAAACTTTTAAAATGGATGGAATACATAAAGGGTGCCATATCTCTAGTCAGAAGTTAGTAGTACCTCAGAAAATTTCCTTATGCTACAGAATGAAAAAAGAAACAGAAAATACATGTTTCCCCCAAACTTCTCAGAAATAATAGCCAGTAGGCAGTCGGGCTTTAACTTTAAGAAATGTGCCCGAACTTTATGACTTTGTGCCTTTACCTTCCAGCAAGGCTTATTTTTGGTTCCTTTCCAACTGAAAAATGGACTATGAGATTCTCTTCAGGTTTAAAATAATTAGTAAACCCTTAGAATACTCATTATAAATAGATCAAAGCTTCAACCCAACTTCAGTACAAAGGCAAGCCTTTTAGATCAAACTTGAACTACCACCCACCCCACACATGTCCTGCTGGTATCTTACTTTGGGTTCTGTTAAATTATTAACACCAAAATACTGAATAATTCATTCTTTAAAGAAAAATAATAAGAAACTTAATTTATACAACTTTTATACCAATTACATTTTTTCTTCTTTCCTTTTTAATCTGGAGTGTTCTTTTTGCTGTTAATTTAATGGCTCAATCCCTCATTTCTAGGTGAAACAAAACTACAGATAATGAGGAAGTCAAGAAAAATGCAAGCAGGAAGCATTAGGCATTAATTGAAAAGGTAAAAATGAAGATGTTTATAATGATCAAACTCTTGTACTCTGCCAACAAGTATCTGCAATTCTTGATGACATTCCCAGCTGTCCGGCTGCCAGAGCAATTCAGAATTAATGTTACCAGATATACTAGTGTGCTGCATAGGAGCAACAGACAAAAGTGCCCCTTGATGTTACTGTTATCTGCAATATCCAGCTGCATCTGAACAATCATACAACAGAAGCTACACTAGGAATCTGAATTCTGGAAAAAAACTACATAGCTTTTTATATGTCAGAAAGTTCTCTTCTGTGCAGAGCCTGTAGTTTGTCTGAATGGAAAACAGTCAAAACAACTGTAGATAAAACATTTTATCACCGAAGAATTTCAAAAATACATCAAAGCTGAATATAGCACAAATAATGCAAAAGTAGTAAAACATTTGAATCTCCATACCTTTAAAATCTATGAAAAATATGTGACCACAGAAGCATGATATTTAATGAAAACTAGCTTCAATTTATAAAAATAATTGCGAAAAGGTAGTTTATCAGTCAGATGGCAACTGTATGGCACATTCCTTCATGATCTCTTTACCATAAACATGTCAGTATTCACACAGGTACCCTCAGACTGCCTCATGTTTGGCTTGTGTGCTTGGCACTTACAGATCAGAGCAACCCCTTTGATATCAAAGTAGCAAAGGCATTTAACAAGTTCATTAAAGAAAATGCCCTTTCACAAGGCATTAGTTCAAATTATCAGTATATGTCAAAAAGCAGGATGACTGCATAAAAGTGAACGCACTGCAAGTGCCTCATTCCTTACCAACAAAAATACTATTCTGAAACACTGGTACTGCATTCACACATTTTCTAAGGATTTCTGTGGTGGGTTTCTTGCACTTTTTGAGTTGTGTATTGCCAATGCGCAAGTAGTCAATAAGATAAAATCCTGCTTTGCCAGTATTTTCTTTGGAGATACCTATAGAAAGGGCAGATTTTGCATTTTTATGTAATATCATCTTCTAGATTTATTTTTATTTTTGTTAGCTTTTTCCTTTCCAAATTGCTAAGGATGTAATAATACAGAATTATGAAACCTACAGTAATTCTTTTATGTCAGGACCAGAAAAAGCACAGGAGGCACGTATCTGCTTTCACTTCATACCTGTTATCCAAGAATAAAGTTAGTCACTGCACTCACTTCCTAGACTCTTCAAGCCAGAACTGTGCATTTATTCTTGAACACCACCTTTAGCAATCAATCTTGATGAGAACTTTTTAATTATCTATAAATTCTAAACATCAAATAACTTTAATTTCCAAACTTGTGATTTTACTCCAGTGTTATTTATGTCAGAGAGAATATTTGCTGTGCTGAGTCATAACTATCAGAAAATAAACTAATTAAAATCATTTAAACCAAAATACAGGTTATTGAATTTATCTGAAAAAGAGTCAATTTAAGAAATATTTATTTCCTCCTTATTTATTGTTTTTGGTCATTCCTAAATAAATGTTTACAGTGACTCCACAGGATTCAAAACTTAGAAATAATATAAAGAAAAGAACATGCAGTGAACAACAAAGATTCTTCTAAGTCTCCCAGATAAAAAAATACAGCCATTCATGCTCCAGTACTGCAAGCTCAATAGCTGTTTCTCAGTATTCTTACAGTTTTATTCCCTCTCCACTTGCTTGGATTCGCCATATAGATTCAAACAGCTGCACAGTGTACAGTGCACAGTATATTACTGTATAGCAGCTCAGACTAAATAAGCAGATCTTTCTTTGGGCTTTTTATCACCACCACACTAAGATGCCTCTATTAATTCAAGACCTCCAGTATAATGTATCTTGCAAAATGATGCAACAAATGTTTGCCACAAGTTAGAGTGGTGGTGAAACTTGGAAATAAATCATTCTGTGCTGCTACACTAGAAACAGAAAATGAAGCAATATTCTGGGACGTTCTGCAGTTGGGTGTGTTGCTTGCACTGTATTTTAATTTTAATAGGAATAGGAATTTTTGCTATATTGCACGTGACTGACTCTGTGATCAGATTAACCAGTAGTTCCAACAGAAGGTATAACTCCTTGTATTGAAGAGCAGCCTTAAAAGACAAAGTATTGTTATCTAAATGGTTTTAGGACACGAGACTTATTTTAGTTAATACCCACGCAATCAATCTACACACATTCACATGGATTCACATTCTTATTAAAGGTGGTTTTCCTGCAGGAAGATAAAATGTAAAAATTATTCAGCAGCTGAAGCAGAAGTTAAACCAAAAAGCATTTCCTCTGAGACATGAATAACTCATGGATTCTTCTCCAACTCTAGTTTTCAAATCAGCTTCATACAGGCCTTTCGGTCAATTTAAACATACGAGAGTGTAGTTACACATGCTTCCCATTAGCATTAACTGACAAGTGAAAAGCAAGATACAGTTTTCTTATTTCTCATAAAACTTTGGGAATTTAATCACTCTTCCAGGATGGAAGATTTGTAGGTAAATCTTCCAGTAATCTTAACGGGAATTCCATGCATAGAAATGAGCCTGAATATCAAGTTCTAAGAATATAGATTTTGGTTTAAAAGTTTCTCATTTCCTTTTCTATGTGCATGCAAATCAGCATGGTTAAGCATAAATTGAGAAGGAATTTAGAGAGATTACTTTGTTAGTGGCATATAAAAGGATATTCACATGATAACGCAGAATCAGGCTGCACTATGGAAGCAAGAGCTTTCCAAGGTCTGTTAAACTAACAAATGTGATTTCTCCTCTCCTTGATTTGCTTTGTGAAGAATACAAGTTCATAACTTAGCTTATTGGCTTCCATGCTCACTGAAACTGGATTGGACGCTGGTTGCCAATTCTGCTACTCAGAAATGGTCTGTCACATATGGCACTTTCAGGATCTCAGTTCTCAGTCCTGAGTACTCAGTATTCTGGGGCTTTCCGTACATAATTTTCACAGCAAAGCGTTACAATTCACTGCAGTCACAAATTCAAGGAACAGTTCATTCTAAACCTCTGGTAATGGGTTTCTGGAAGTTAATATTAGACAAAGTAATATTAAAGACAGTTTAATTTCATATTTCATCAGGACGTAGTTTCATTTAAGCTATACCAGTGCACTAGTATAAAAAGAGCATAAATGGCAAGACAAGCAGGCTATGTCCGTGTTCATGTAAAACTCCATTTTCAGAATACCTGTAGGTGTGTAAAATGATGATACTTCTCCACAAAAGCTCTCTTTGGGGTGCCAGGAAAGTTGACATACAAACGGTTTTATGAAGCTTTCCTTTTTTTTAATGTGCTGTCCTTTATTTGGCAGTTTCCATTGCTGAGCTCTTCCTGGGCTTATGTTGGTTTTGGTAGTTCAGTTACTGATGCCTGTAACTGGCATGTTTCTCTTAGGCAGCAGCAAAAGCAGTACTTTATACAAGCTCTTGTAGATAATTTTGGATAATTTCCTTCCTCTCTTCTATTTCTGGAAACACTTTTAGGTGATAGGAATAAACACTGAGAAATGGATAAACAACAAATGAATGTTTGTTATGCAAAAAGAATCTATACCATTTTCTCCATCAGTTGCAAGTTCCAGTAGCAATGAAGACTTCATTGCAGGCATTCCTGGCAATTAATAGCCACATGAGTTCTTCTGATGACTGCAAGGTAGCAGTTTCAGTCTGTCACCCTTACGCTCAGTCACTGAGTGAACAATATTCATTTTGATTGAATGATGCACTGCGTCCACATGTACTGATGCGTGACTTCAGATTCTGGCTTTTCACAGTTTTCCTTATCTCCAATTTAACTTTATCAATTGCTGACTTTTGTCGCTGTCTTTCTTTTAAGCAAGCTCCTTTTTTTTTTTTTTTCAGTTTGAAGTGCCTAAAGAGGGAAATTTCCTTTTCACGATTGAAAATAAAATTGGTTTCAAAAAGAAACCTCTCATAAATCTGTATGTGTGCAGCTATAGATCAAAGACATGAACACAGACATTTACAACAAGCTGTAGCCTCAGTTTTAACTAAAATGGCAACAATATAGATACTTAAAAGAATGAAGCTAAAGCAGGTGCATTTTCATATAGCATCACAAACAATACCAAATCCTTCAGTGAATAATTCACATTGTCACTGCCTGTGAGAGTCTGTTCACCTCACAAGAAACGCCTAGTGTAGCTAACCTTAAATACCTCAGTTCTAAATATTTGCATCCAAGAGATTCAAGTTGAAAGAACAAAGTGATGTATCAGTATGGGAATCTGCTGAGGTTTTGAAACCTTCAGTAGCTTATCAAATCCTTGCTGGAAAGAGGAATTGTTATATTTATCTACTTGGGAAAGGAAAAATAAACCACAGAATTTTTGAGGTTTGTGTGAACACTATTATTGCAAGAAAATCTTATCCCTTTCCCACACTTTGTAAGGTTTGAATTGTCTCTAAGTACATACACAAACAGGACTATATAGTGAGGTATGTTTTGTAGCAATTTTGCAGTAGCGTGGTTCAAGATTGTTAAACCCTACGAGGTCTCTTCCAACCTTCACATACTCATTTTAGGAGTAAGACTAGATGTGAAAAATAATCCTGTTAATAAGAATTCTAACATTCTCTGAGAATTATTGCTAAGTCATATTCAATCTAGACATACTTTAGTGCACATTCTGGAATTAGCATTTGACATTGTGCTGTAAAACTATTTAGAGCTCAAGCTATGATCTTTGCAATTTGTGAAAGATACACACTACTTTTTCCAAAAGAGTAAATATTAATGGGACATAGATAAGAGTCATGCTCTAGGCTGCTAAGGCTTTCGTAGCCTAAATCCTTGGATGTTTTTAACTTTGGTGGCAAATTCTTGACTTAGGTTCTCAAATCATCATCATCAGATGATGATTTAATTATGATGAGGTTTAATCATCAGATGAGTAGGATGATGCAAACATAACAGATAACTGATAGAATTGTTCTTAGTTCCACACTTCACAGGAAGTCCCTGAATTGTTGATGTTGGAAGGGTCCTTCAAAGGGCTGTAGTCCAATCTCCCACCCAGATATGTGTCAGTGCTAAATTCAGACCAGATTGCTTAGGCTTTGGCCAGTTGGATCTTAAAAACCTCTACAGGCAGAGATTTTACAGGGTTTCTGGGCAAACGGCTTCACTGTCTGTATTATGACAGTGGTAAATATACGTTCCAGAAGTGAACAGAAACGAAGAATGAATTGCTTACATTAAAATGTCAGCATTGTTTTGAGGAATTTTTTGGGGGGTTTCTCCTTTTAGGGGGTCAAAACCCTCATCTACTCTATTGCAGATACCTGTTTCAGAACCACACAATCATGACAGTAGCTAGCAGTTGAGAACAATGATCACCTAAAACAATCGCTAGTGATTACACACGGGTGACACTTAAGCAGTCATTATACTGGTCGCCAGGTTGAACAACAATCTGTATGCATACTTAATATGCAGACACCTTATAAATAGCTAATAAATGATTAAATGAAATTGCTGTTTTCATAATGAATTAGTACAAGATCTGTTGTACATAATGTTTGCAGTATTTAAATGGTTCAACATACTCCAGTTATAAGTACTCTGCAGCTGGCTGTTACAGCACAGATTCATCACTTAAGTATTTTTAAATTGTTTATATGTGTCATTACAATTTTCCAGAACTTGTATAATTTTAGGGTTTTTTTTTATCATTCATAATTTCTGGGGTCAAACCACAGGCCGGTTCTCTGGAAAATAAAGAAACAACAACCATTCCCTCATTGGGCGGAATGGAACAGAGCAGAAAAGGGGGCTTGATTTGCATCACACTTGAATATAAACTGCACCAGCTGCTGCATTTGATCAAGACAAAATTTCTTTACCCAGATCTCATTCTGGGAAGCAAAATGTCATTTTTCCTAAATTGACTGTGAAGCTGAGCCTGGTTACATAATGCACACTCTTCCCAAGTTTCCAGCACGCTGTATTTGCCCAAGAGAAACTTGGATCATGGACAAATTTTGTTCTGAATCTCCAGTAATTCTCCCACAAATTTCCAGTGCCTATGGAGTTACAATGTGTTCACTGCTACAGACCAATGTCGCAGACACTTAAAGGGTAAAGGGGAAATTTTGGCTGCTCCAGGATCATTCTTTTCCAAGCTGATGGATCCTTCTGTTCACATCTGTGTGATTTAGCCTCTGAACATTTTTAAACCTTGCACTAGTCATCACTCCTGTTATTCCAGGAAGAGATCATTATGGAAGATGGTAATCAAAATATATTTTCCATATCTCATATTGAATGTGCAAGGAAAATGCATTCATCTATGTTCTGTTACAATCAATCTGTCAGAACCTGCAGAGAACACAAGATGCTGTATACTCTGGAAGCAGATGTCATTTGCTATCTGAACAAACAGGTGAAGAAAAGTGAAACAACATTGGTCTTATCAGGTGAGGTCATATTTATGTGATATGATAATGGACACACTAATCAGAACTGTAAACCCCTTACACTAAAAAAGAAAAACCTATCTCTTAGCATCATACTAAAAATCTTATAGGAAAGCTCTGCAACAATCAAGAAAGTATTGCTGGCAGTCCCTACCTAAAGCAATAGTTTATACAGCTGAGAGCAGAGCAATCTCTAATGAACAGAAATGCAGAGTTAAATGGCATCTTACCAACTCCATGGACAATAACATGCATATAGTATACACTATATTCCCTTTCAAGGTGCACTGAACCATGACAAACATGCATTACTTTACATTGATACAATTTCATACAGAAATTGTCATCACTCTGGTTTTTCAACCACTATTAGAGTGAGACAAGTTTACTTTGGGTTGAGTTGAGCCTGCAATTTTATACCCATTTCCCCCTTTCTACCGTTTCATCATGTTTTGCCTGAAAATAAGCTAGTAGGGCACTGTCTTCTGCTCTGCTAAAACTTGCAACTCATTCCCCTTCAGCAAATCTCCACACCAGTTACAGGACACCATCTACCTTACAGTCCCCTTCCTACTTCTAAAATAAACACATACTGACAAAAAAGACATGACTAGCAATTGAGATGAATACCGAAGAAACTGTACACTTCCTCTATATTAAAACCAAGTCCCTTTTATTGAAGTACCATGCACTCCCTTTGCAGAAATGAAAGTGGATGTGTGTGAGTTAGAGTAACCTTTCCTGAAGATCTTCAGCAGTAGGATTCATATCCTATAAAACTGCCAACATGTCATAGAGCTATTAAACAAGCCTTTGATCTTAAGGCACGTTGTTGTCATTAGGTAGCATTTTGTAGATTTCAAGCCTCCAAAGGAGCATTTTTACCAAAGTCATTTCCCCCTTTGCATTTTATACACAGCAATACTGTGAAGGGTGCACTTTTGCATCCCTTCATCCCTTACATCACTTTTCTCTATGTAAAAACCCAATAGTCTTCAGTGTTAGAATAACTATTGCTTTGCGAAAGGTCTCCCGTTCGTCCCCAAACACCATTAAATCACTTGGTGTTGCCGTAAGCAGACTACCAATCAAACCCAGCCTGAATCATAACATCAGCTTCACAGAAAACTTAGTTTAAAAGAAATGAACTAATTTGACTACTGCCGTGGTTCCTCTGTTCAGCCATTCAGTTTGAAGCTATACAACTCGCACTTTTGCTTTTCCCTGTTAAGCATTCTGCATTAGAACCGTCAATTTTATCTGAACATTTTAGCATTTTCTTCAGCACTTGGGTGCTTCTCCATGAGAATTTAATATATGCCCTGGTTCTTGTTCCCTGCTAACTTGGCAAAACGTCTTCGGCTTTTTGACATTTTGCTCAGTACTTCAATGTCTTGCCTCAAAGCTTCTCTTTATTGCAAGGCTCCAATGCCGTAATATCTTTGAACACTTTCCCTTCATCCTGACACTTTGCCTTGGTGTCGCAGCATATTCATCTTCAGTACTTGGGTGTTTCAACCATGTACTTCTACAACCATGTCTTCATGGCTACAAAATTTTCCTCTAGGACTCTGTCTAATTCTTTCCTACATAGGTGGTTCTTTCCAGCTCCATTGTAAATTTAGTGGGCTCAAGGCAGGGTCTGACTTATCTTAGGCAGCAGCACGATGCAGTGCTCCTAGGTAACACAAGGTACTCTCCTCCATCCCTCCTTCCCACCCAAAATAAAATTAGCAAAAACTAATTGATAAACGATCATTTTCTCCTGATGCAGAAAATCAATGCGTTGATGAGGTTTGCCTCATGTATTTTCTTTTTCTTATTCTGATACATTATAAACTCCTGCAGAAATCATCTCATGAGAATTTTGTTGCTCCTGGCTGGGTAGTCTGTTTGAGTGGAACTGCCACCAATGGTCCTGATATAGTACTGCTGTTAGTACTGTTATTATTTTATGTCTACTTGGAACACTTTTCGCTCTTCTTCAAATTAAATCAGATGAGGTTTTTCTGCATTTTCAGCCAGAAAATACTAATAGGTAACTGACATCAAGCTTCAGTTCTTTCCCAGTATATCCAAGTCTAATGTTTCTGTAGTGATCATGTGTTGGTGCTTGCTTTTGGAAAGAAATTCTCATGTAGCATTCCAAATTTCAATATACTAAGTATTCCTGGATCGGTATCAAATTCACACTGATGTTTCATCACAAAAATATACTTATAAGGATTCATTTACCAACCTTTTTCCAAAGGTGGCTGCTTGACTGAGCATACATGCCTAAGTTAATACACTAGAAATTCTCAAAGCAAAGCAAACAGGTCTTAAGCACTGAAAATATTTTGTTTCATTAAATACACCAAGCTGAATTTTTATATATGTCTGAAAAACAGAGATACTGCAACTTGGAGTGACATGATAGATACAATCCATGTATTTTTGTAAGTCAGCACAGCTCAACAGACATCAATCAAGATGTGCACATTTATATAGCTGTAAAAACCTCTTATACATATATGAATGTTTACTCTAGATACTGTAAATATATTCATCTCTCTTAACACTGTCTTTAGTTTTGTAGGGAAAATGTCCAAATTTACAGATTCCTTCCTATAAATAGTTCAGTTGTTTTTTTTCCCATCATCTAAGTGATCTGTTTGTTAGATAGTAACATATTGGTCACTAAGATAAATGAATTGCATCAAGACCCCATCACAAGCCATCCAACTTTTAAAACTTCCTCTTCAGGAAGTGCTGTGCAAGAGAAGGGGAGAACAAAAACAAACGAGCCATGAACAGCATTCTTATTAGAGTCCTCATCATGTCCTGAAAGCAGCAGGGGTTTGAGATAATGGCAACATGAAGCTATTTACAACTTGTTAACCTTAACACTGGGCTCTGAGAGCCAAACTGTCTGCGCACTAGCTGGCGTTTTTCCTAAAACCTTGCAAGCCTTTGTGAAGGAAATAGTCACAGGATGTCAAATCATCATTTGGAACCCACTGCTCTCATAACAAGACACATTGCTTTTGGGTCTGCATCTGTGGGAAAAGTAGAAGTTGTGGGAGACAAACAGGCACAGAAAGGTAGCAGTGGACAGTGGATACACGAAAACTGGCAAAATGCTCTCCAGTCATCTAGAGAAACTACAGATCAAGTGTACATTCACGTAAAAAGGAAATGTAAAGTATGTAAGATCTAGCATGCTGCAACACTAATATTTAAGACGTACCCAAACACTAGAAAACATGTCACAAGACCCTGTATTAATCACCAGTAGCTACACTGCAAAAAATGATTCTGCCTGAATGAGTACATTCCTTTGTGTTTTGTGATCTTTAAGTAATAAGCTAGAGCGGACTTAATGGCCTTATTCTTGTATTTTTACCTTCATTGTCATTTGCAATGTTACAAATGCCAGGACTGACTCTGCTCAAGGGGATTCTGCACGTGGGTATTTCCAATCAGAGATTAATGTTACTGGGACTGCTTCCTAAAAAGCTTGGTCAAAATCTGTAGACCCAACGTTTATTCAGACCAAGGACATAAGTTATGACTTTCATGACCCCAGCAGGTTCATGCGTATATGTAAGAAACCCATCCATACACATACATTGAAAGACATAGTCTGTGTATTCTTTAGAAAATCCTAAGAAAATCAAGAGAATTCAGCAGAAGTACCAATACTCTTGGTATCACTGTGATTTTATGTTGGAATCCTGAATATTTCCAGTGTAACAGTAAGACCAGATTCACAGTTATGTACTGACCTGGTAGAATCCTGTTGTGAATGGCAGTGTCAGCTGAAATTCACGCTGTTCATAATGATGAGGCTCTGTGAATACAGCGGTTTGCTATGCATATTATTTGCAAGGGTGTGACCTCTTGGAAAGCTGAATGAACGTGAAACTACTGTTGTTATGTTCAACAGATGCAGTTAGGACACAGTTCACGTTCCGTTGTTATCCAAGTTTTCAGTGCATTTCTGCTTCATTAAAGAGCTACAGCAATAAAACAAAACTAATGCCAAAATTCCTCCTAACAACAAACAAACTGTCTTCTTCATGGCAGATCTAGAGCTTTCTGAAGCAGCAGGAGATACTACCCACAAAAACGTGTTGAGAGGAATCTTAGATGACTGATCCAAACATTTGAAGCAGCCATTTTTGATTCATTAGTTTAGAAATAGGTATCCACATTTTCTCTTTTATCAGTATATTTAAATCAAAACTGTTCTCTACACTGCATCTGTAATGCTTCAGATTAAAAAAAAAAAGGATTAAACAAACTGTTTCATCACAAATGATGAGATTTTACTAGCATGCTGCTGGTGCAGTCAAGCTTGAGTGAGCAATCGAGGGTATGAAGTGCCTGGTGAAGGACAAGCCTTTTAGCAGTCCTGTGCTGGCACTTCTTGATTTACTAAAAAAGTAACTCACCAGAGGATTGAGCTGAGTTTTTAGGGATTTATTCTTTTAATCTACAGACCTTTTATTAATTAATTTTTGTTTAATTTTCATAAGGTCTCTAAGTTGTTTAACTGCAGTAAGGGCTTTTTCCCTTCTGCTGCAATGCTTTTTCTAATCTAGAAATTAAGGAAATGCTAGTCTCGGGCTTCTTCCCTTCAAATTCAGATCAATGCTGTCTTACCTGTAAAAGTCTTCAGACAAAATAGTGAAACTGCTTCTCATCTTGCAAACAAACTTACTTTTAATCATACTTTGCATTTTGTTGCATAATGCAGCAGTACAGACCATTTAAAGAGAAACAGCTTTTGGGTTTGTAAATCATCTTCAGGGTTTCTGTTTCAAAAGAAATGTACAGATAACTCACATTCATCTTCTCTTTAATGACTACTCCCAGCAGAATGTTTACAGCTTTTTTAACCTGTAAATCTGATGAATCTCTCAAGAGAGTCATTAAAAACTCGAACAGGATTTTCTTCTCTTACAACAAACAATACTCTGGTAGTGCCTCCTAATAATGAACACATTCCAAGGGATATTGAAAATCTGAGGTTTCACAATGGTTATACAAGCCATACACATTACTCATGATGGCAACTGTACATTTAAATTACACTATCTTGCCTAGCTATGATTGCATGCAAGTATCTTTTGAGCACTTTTATGGTGATTCAAATAAGGAAAGGACCAGAACAACTGTCTGTTTGTGGACACCACCTGAAATTTGCATAACACTATTTTCTTGTAGTTGCACTTATGCAGAAACAGAACCTGTTCATATGTATGTGCCTTCTTCAGAATATTTAATGTGAAGTTTCTACTATAAACACGTGTATAGCTTAATAGAGACAGTCCGGATTATCACTAGAATAGCCTAGATAGCTCACTTTATACCCTAACCATCTACGGCTCTGTGTTGTGTTCCTGAGCTTAGTCAAGGAACAGCTTTTTCTGAACTACCACTGGTTCACACTGGCTCATCAGGGAGTTTCTTTAGTTAACATTTGTCTTATAAAATAGCCCATTCCTGAATACAACATGGAAAAAAGTCACTGCTAAGTGTTCCAGTCAAAAGCAAAATTAGAAAACCTAAATGACAGAGAGCAACTGAAAAGCAGTCCAGCCCCTCCTCCACGCGGCGAAAAGAAAATGGCAAAAATCATTTCTGCTGGAGATGACTAATTATACTGACATTTTTCTGTTCAGCACCATCAGGGTTGATCAGCTCAAAGCAAGCCTAAGCCCCTTGCCTAAATACATGCTTACAAGCATAGAGTGCATGTTTCAGATCTCACTCCAGAACATACACTTTTTCTATGACTATTCTGCATATTTAGGACATTCTGCAGATCAGCAATTTATTATTAAATTTCCTAGTGATGGAAAATCAGTCCCTGTGTAGGGTTCATCCTGGAACTCGGGAAACTTCAGTTTAATTACTTGGCCTACCAAAGGATCCCCGGTATACCGTCTGCTCTGTTCATTTATTTAAAATCACTTCTGCAGGGTTCTGAAAATACCAGACTGAGAGTGTCTAATGGTACAAGTGCAATACAGCCTTTTACACATAGTCATGAAGATAAACAAATCATTAGGATATGAAGCTTTCCTTGATGTCATCTGCAGGAAACAGTCCATCATTGTGGAACAACTTTGTTTAATGGCCAGGCAACTACAAATCAACTGCAAACAGCAGCCTTAGTGTAATATTTTAATAACACCAGAGTAGTTTTCAAGGGAAAGTGTTCTTGTTCGAAGAGCAGCAGCAGAATGGGTAGTGAAATGGTACAGCAAGAGGCAAGGGTAGAAAATAGTGAATGAGTACACTCAGTATTCTGCTGAGCTTTCAGTTAAAATTGGCCCACATAAATCAATGCAAAACTATGGAAGTATTTTTAAACATAAATTTCAGTTAAATTTAGCATAGGCAGTCATTACGATCCTTTTAGATACTTAAAAAACGTACCAATGACATCATGTTATACAGGCAGCATGGAAAATAAGTGAAAGTACCTGAAACAAAGAAACAGTCCAAGCTAACTTCAACAGCAGCAAATCACGTATCCTAGTTCAGACTCAGGCACTTTCATCACTTCTTTCCAGTCCACAAGTTTTGTTTGAGTGGCTGTTTTGACAAATAAATCCACTGTGAAACAAAGTATAAATCAGAGTTTCTGTAAAGATCTTTCTTTTTTTTTTACAGGATTTTTAATAACCTTGGTTTCATTTTCTCTTCTGTCTAGCAAAAGTACTTAAATTTCTGCCCATAACAATATTGTCTATTCTCAGCCTTATCTTATTCTCTTATCCACACAGTCCATACATGGGTAAGACCCTCTCTAGAAACTGCATTTCTAGTGTTTTTGTAGGGAACCTGTCAGTCAACCAGCCCCTCTTAAAGTAAAGAGCACTAAACCATCAACATGAAGCATCAGCAGAACACTCTTCACAAATACAAATAAAATTACACTCCACCTAATGTGTCCACTCCAGAAAACCCTCAGGAAAAAGCTGAATTAATGTGTTTGTCTTACAGTTCTGAATGCCAACTTAGGTCTTGCGGGACTAAGGCAAAAGAATTGGTCGCAGGTTTCCCTGCCCTCAGCTTGGTTTATAAAGCTGAGGCTTCTGCTTTCCCATCGTTTTCTACAGAAGAACAAAACCGTACAGCAGGTCTTCCTCAGAAGGAGAAAGAAAACCAAACAGCATTTCATAGATCAAAAGCAGTCCTTTAAACTGTATTCAGAACAGCACTGCAGAAAGACTGTGAATAGGTGACTTGTTGAAGTGGCAGCCTGTCTGTATAACCTCAGTTCAAGGTTATCCCAGTTCAAAATTACCCCAGCTAGTACATGCAGAGACAGGAATAGCAACCAGTGCTGAGATACATAACTACATCTCGAGCTCCCATTTACGGGATCCTTCAGAAAACTGAGGATCTCTAAAATCTGAGAAAGAAATGAGCTGTTGCCAGCCCACAGGGGATTTTACATGTTCCTGCCTCCAAAACAGTTGCGGCTGAGGTTATATGAACTACATCAGTCAGAGCTGTATGTAGGAAAAGGAAAGAGGAAAATCTGCCGAAACTGTGGTTCACAAAATGATGGATGGCATTCCTAATCTGTTCTTATGGATCACAAAATAGTCTATTAAAAATGATTATTCCCTTGGCGATCAGACTAAATATCTGAGCATGCCTAACTTTTGTGAAGCTCATCAACAGGTATTTAACTTACTGCAGTGGCTTCCAAGAGCATTGAGGATTTTGGAATTTCATCGCGCTAACTTCACTGTCCCTTAGCGTCTTCCCCATGAGACATCTGCAATGTCACAGAGTTACGTACTCATATATGCATATAACCATGTACCCAGCAGTTAAAGAGATGTCCTGACCAAGTTGTCACTTTGATCACTGAAGCACCCCAAATTTTTCAGCAAGCAGTTTGTGTTGGTTCACTGCTATCTCCATTGGGCACCGTCTCGCAGCTCAGCAGATCAGTGAAGTGTTGACTTTTCCTTCAGCAATGACTAAATCAAGACATAGATCCAATGCTCTGAAGTGACTAAATTTTGGGAAGGTAGTTAATCCTGCAATAGCCACACTGTACCACCTGCCATCCTCGTCTAAATCACTTACTCTGAACCTTTTTCCAATGATTTCTTTCAAGCTTTTTTGCTGTTTATAATACAATAAAACCTAAAAGTACTGTACCTGCCAAAAATAATTACACGTAAGGAACTGAGACTATACACTCTTTGCAGACTGATGTTGCACTATTTTTGATTCAGACATTATTTTTTAAATACTCATTTTTGTTAAGTGCAGTACAACAAAAACACAAACATTGATATTAAGGGGACTCTTAGCAAATGAAGCCAGATTAAGCTTTCATCAAACTTAACAGGAAATGATTCTGAGGTTTTCTATTTTCCTATTGATTTAAACAATTAAAAAACCCCTCTGAAATGTGCTTTAAGTTACCAAGATGAAAAGATGTCCAAAGAAAGCAGCTACTGAACAAACTGTATAACACAGTGCATGAAGCTAAGCATTCCCAAATAATTAAGGTTTTTGGTAATTTAGAAATACCCTACGCAGTGCTTGCAGAGAGCACTACTCAGACACAGAATCAGACCAAATTCCATTCATATTGCTGGAAAGGTCTTACCAGTTTTGAGCTGTGTAATGCAATACAATCATAAAAACAACTGTCCTATCACAACAAATGTAGCAGCGCGTTTACCTTTTTCTACAACTTAATGGATAATACACTGGGTCTCAGGTTTAGCCCACCATTCCATAATGAATGAAAAGAACCTATTTTAATCATAAATTCAGGCAAATTTCAGCCAGTTCTTTCCCTTTCTATAAACTCCTCCTTCAGCCTTTTATCTTCTGTTTATTGTCTCACCTTTTCTGGCTGAATTTGAAAGCTTAGATGAACAGAAAAAGTTAAAAGGACCTCTTTCTGACTGGAATTCATGCTTAGTGCGATTGTCTTAAAATATAACCCGGTCTCTTTCCAGTGCTGAACGTAACAGTTAACTGTACAGGCTGGTTGATGCTCAACCATGTCTACATGATGAGCCACAAAATACAGAATGTTAAATAAGAAGTAACAGGCCTCAAACTCAACCCACACCGTGATACTGTACAGCCTTACTATAATAGAGTCACCTCTATGACAGCTTTTCTAACTCCTCTGCTCCTCCTAAGTATTTTAAATCTGCTTGAATGAAATAAAAGGACATAATTCCTTTTTTTTAAAGAAAAAAATAAAGTTTATTCTGTACAACTCTGGCAGAGACTGCAAGTTTTTAGTTTAAGTTCAGAGTTCGCTTTTAGATTTTTGATGGATTAATCATCCTTGATTTCCACCATATTTTGAATGCTGGATGTGACTAGATTTAATGTCCCTAATACTCAAATAAGTGTAAGAAAACAAGGATGGGGTACAAAGTGTTACTATAAACAGTCTTTAACAAATATAGTACTGTTTTCAGAATCACTCAGAAGATTCCTGAAAGCAGGCAAGCTTTAGGCTCTTTTGGAGTCCAGCTCACTTTGAAAATAGGACTTGTACCAAACTACAGAGGTCCTTTTGAAAATGTTAGTCCTGCTTCAAGTCCATGGTAAAAATTATTCATTTCCTGCTTTTCAACTTCAGTTAACAAAGTTAATTCAAAGACACATTGTTTTCAAAGAACCAAAAGAAACTCAGTTTCTGTATCATTGAAGAGGAGCCTGAATTCTTTATTACTTGTTTCCTCCTTGCTGGGAAAAGAAGGCAGGGGCTATTAACAAGTTTTAATGTACCTGTTAAAATGACACTTCTTCTTCTATTAGAACATATCCTTCTACTCTATAGTGTTATGCTCTAATAAACAATTCAATCGAATTTAAAAGGTGAGAAAGAGTGGGCAAAATTTTCTTTGTTGTCAGGGGACAGGAGGGGAAAGCAGGAATTTGTAGAGCTCTCATTAAAACATTCACAAGTGACACAGGCAACACCAAAACTCTTTAGAGAGCCACTGGCGTTTGGTCATCAGGGACTCTGCTTCCTTTAGCACTCAAGCTTTGTGTCATTCAGTGATGCTCAGAGCCCAGCACTGGCACAGTACCACAGCCACATTTACTGGTTTGCTCCTCATCGTAACGGTGCCAACATTCAACACACGCTGACCTTACTCCTCAGCTCAGAGAGCAGCTTCTGACCACATGCACACACAACATATCTCTCAGACTATTAATGTCTTTGCTTTCTGACTCACCTTCACTGTTTTTCAAGTGGTCAACTCTTTTCTGATATGCCAGATGTCTTTTGCCTCCCCCCCTATACCTTGAAACACTGTGAGCTAATGTTCTGTGAACTCCTCCCAGACATGCCTTGTGTTATGCTTTATGGTACTTCAGAGTAGGTCTTGAAAACAGTTTTCTTTTTATATGCAGCTAAAGCTAAACTGTTAAAGATAAAAACTAACTGATATTGGACTGAACATACAAAGTAAATAAATAGAAGTGACTGCCCACAAGTCTGAAGGCTTTTGAAGAGGTATTTAAAATATTTTTTTGGTTAAGAAAGCCCAGTTTACATGGTTCTCCTACAGGTATGGTGTTTTTAAAGAGCTTATATATGAAAAACAAGAGGGCAGTAGAAGAATATGTGGATACCAGAATGTTCTACTTTGTAGTCATCATTATTCCGGACTGATTATATACAATTAAAATACACTTATTTTCTAGTATTGAAGGACTTCTCTATAATTTCCATTCCTCAGATTTACCTAATGCCATAAACTATAACATACGTACACATGTGTGACTGTTTTCCTCAAGTTTATGGCAGAACCACGGAAGGTGAAGCAGTAATACCTGCTACTTCAGCTGCTGCTTAGCCAGAGGAAAAGGTCATTCTTAGTTGTCTTGGAAAACTGTAACAAATGAACTAGGACAACGAGCCCCTTGATTTACTTGATGTCCAGTTTTCCTTAGTAAGTCAAAAACTTACAGATCTCCTAAATATGAATTTTCAAAAGAGCCCTCTGATAACTGGACATGACGCACACTTGTCTGACATAAACTTAACGATCTTTTGTAGTAGAGTCCGATCATAGGAACCCATTATGAAACCCTGCGCAGAATCCATTCATTCTGGTGAAGTCTCACATGTGGACAACGGCAGGGAGAGGAAGAGAAAAATAATTTTATGCATTTCATTCCCAATTTTCATCCCCAACATTATTCCGGTGTTGCCTTGTATGCTAGATCTTAATTTACAACACATTGCCACGGACATTTTCCAAGGGTCAATTAAATGACTGACAAAGTAACGCCATTACTCCATTTAATGATAGCCTTAGTTTCATGCCTTCTATCTTGCATATATTTATAAATTACTGGCAGCAACTGTAATCTGAACAAACTACTACAGTGAGGTCCCAAATTATCCGAGTCAGGAGTTACATATTCACATTACAGTTCCTATTAAACCACCAAAGAATGAAGTTTTGAAACACTGGAGTTGCTCTGGACTTTAGAGAATGCTATGGCACACTCTTTGGCTACCTAACATCAAGTCAAGTCTAGATCTTTCATTATAAACATTATACAAGGGCCAAGCAAATCTCTTCCCAGTTTGTGAAACCAGCCTGCACCGTGACATAATGCCTCCTGTGGAAGCTGTGCTCCATTTCAGGAAGAAAGCTGCCAGGACACCTAAGGAAAACCAACAATCCAGGTAACCATGTGCCTGCCGGGACACACAGTTTCATAGCCATTTGTCAAAAACCAGAGAGATACATATTTTTATAATAACAAAACCTGCTTAAATGACTATGAACTGTGATTTCTAGTAGCAGAGAAAAAGCCCGGTTCCACCCCAAAGGCATGAAACTTCTTTTCTCAGGAGGTTTATCAGAAAATGTGACCTTCTATTGAAATCAGCCATACAGCTAAAGGCAGGCAGTTCATGACTGGTTTATAACTGTTCCCTACACTACATTGTAATGGCACCTTCAGTTCTGTTACCCCATAAATACTTCTTACTTTTCCTTTGTTGGACGTGTGCATCGTATGTGCCAGGAACTAAAGCTGGAGACAAGACTGTCCATGGCTTTAGTGTGTCCATGTATGTGATCACAGATCCAGTAGAACATAGATTTCCATACATACCCATTTATTTCTTTAGCAAGATAGCACAGAGCCGTAACAATGATGGTGTAAGTAGCTGGTTAAATGAAACATGCTGTGCCTAAAGCACTCCAAACTTTTACTTCATTTTTTTCCCCTTTAGCATGGATTTCCTGCTACTTCAGTAGACAGCATAAAACACACATCATTACTAATTAAATTCCTACAAAATAATACAACCATGTCCATAAGGCTGTAAGAGGTAAACATTGATATACAAACAGAGCACATCACCAGTGACATCTCATTTCTAGACCACCTTGGAGAAAGAAAAACATCCCCCAAAGAACCAGATCAAATCAAAGTAGTACACAGCTCAGGATGTTCCCTGGCAGGAGGATGAGGCAGGCAAAGTCTCTCAGCACAGTGCACTGCCATATTAAACCTCAGAGGGATGGGTTTTAAATACCACCTTTGTAATTTCACTATTGAGTTTGGAAAACTCCAATAACTTCAACATTCACTTGTCCCTCTGGGAGCATATTTGGCTCACTGCTGATATGTTGATGTAGATTCCCCTGAAATTCTGTAATCCTCACAGAATCTATCGCAGCTTAATTGAAGGAAAACAACAGTCATTTCAAAAGAACTTCCCTGCAAAGTGAGTGCTGTTAAACAGGCAAAGTTCTGCCATCCTTGCAAGCAAATCTTCTCTACAGCAACACCTTCTATCCCACATCAAGATGCCAAGCTCATGAAGAAGTGGCAGAATTTCATGTAATGCAAGATGCGATTATGGAAGGCTCTGTTCCGATAGGAATTTTCCTACAGACTGCAGGAAGCTTTGGCTTGGGCTACGTTGGATGAAGAATGCTGAATCTTACATAATCTGTGACAAAAACATGGGTTTTCTAAGTGCATCTGAAATAATTTTCAACAGGGTATTTGTTAAAGGCAATGACAAAAGACTTCAAATGAAAACAATGCTTCATTATGAGCCAGGTACAGAAAAACTTTTATAGTTCCTTATTTAGTGTCAAAACTACCATGAATTGATTGTATCTGCAGCCTAAGTTCCACAGGCATCTTTACCTGTACTCTCATTTTGACTCTCCCTGGCCCTCATGCAGTCCCCCATGCAAGTGAGGTAGCTTTGGTGAGGTTTCATTCAAATGGGATGGTGAATTGTTCTTTAAAAATAAAAGTTATAGCTGTCTTTATTCATCTGCACCAGAGGTAGGAAATACTGTTATTATCACTCCAAATATATTTTCCACTAATCCCAGTCTTATTCACCATATAACACCTTAAAGACAAATTTAAGGGCAGTTTAAACTCCTTTCAGTGGAGCTTTTACATGTGCAAAAGCTATAGAAGCTTTTATGCTTCCTGGCAAGTCACTACTAATTCAGAGACTGTAATTGAAAAAGACTGTTTTAAACCTATTTCCCTTACTTTAGCATTGGATAATGAGAATGGGAGTCTCCCCACAGATCTTAAGGGACAATCAAATTCCCATTCCCACCCGAAATTTCCTGCTTCATATTACTTGCCTGTATATGTGCAGGGAGCATGAATGTTCCAAAGACCCAAGAAAGATACAGTCACCGCTATTTTATTGTGCTGAAGACAGACAAGTGTTACAAATGTCCTCCCGATGACCTCATTGCAGAAAGAGGGAATTAGGACAGAAGCCTATTATCTCTCTTATGAATTTTGATTCCAATGACAAAACTTTCATTCAGACAATACTCATTTATTTCATCCCATCCAAAATACTTGGAATACAGCAAGCTGTATCTTGAACCCACTTCATGAACACAGGTACCAGACAACAAGTGCAACCGGAACGTTGAATCCACGTGTATTTTTAATTCTGGTCTTTTAAATTCTAACCTGAAATATGCAAAAAGCTACTGTAAGCATTTGCATACTTTGCCTGCACAGATGAAGCAACTTCCTCACCGTCAGGAGATGGCTGTCTAACTAAAGATGCGGGGATGCTGGAGAAGAGAAGGTGGTGTTTAAATGTAAACTTAGGCTTAGAATGTGTAAAGTGGCAAACACGATTACCACAACGGCTGCTTTCAGGTGGGCTCTCTGTCTCTCTTCAGCTGCAGCAGCTCCCAAATGCTTTGAACACCCCACTCACCCCATCGACATGATTCAAAAATGTGCAGTTCTACTTCACATAGTGAAAGGAGAACTTCACTGGTTAAGAGATAGGGCTTGGGGCTTTTCTTGTTCTTGTGACTTAACCCCCAAAGGAGATAACTGGAATGGTGCCACCGGCACTGGATCTAATGCAATCCAAAACTGAACCATTGAACTAAGATCTGACTAATCCCTACTTTGAGCCAGTGTTGCTCTCCTTTAAGAAAAGCCCCACTGCCTGCTCAACAGTCTCAGGCCCTTTTCCAATCCAGGTATAAGCACTCACCTGGATCCACAGGGGGGCTTCTAAGTCTGAAAGGAATTTCTTTCCCCCTTTTCATCTCTAAATTTTTCAGGCAGGCATTATTTTCTACTGGGTTTTCTATAAATTCCACTTAACAGCACTCTATTAGCAAAAGCTAAATGTTGTTTTAACTCCATTGCTTAGGATAGCTTTTTTTTTTTTTCACTACATGAATGTGCTTAACTTAAGCTTAGCACCTATTTTTAAAACTAGCCCTTAAATCACTAAGCAAAAGGGTGTTTTAATGGAATGACTGACATATCCTTAACTATGGGAGTGTGAATGGCTCCAGTATAAGATTACTCAAGTCCATGTAGAATACAAATGCAATATAGGACCACAGGTTCAGATCTCTGATCTCCTTTTTTGCAGAGGCTGTGATGTATAAAGCCAATTCCACTGAGCAGACCCTACTACATTGAATATAAATTATCCTTTAACAGTAGCAAGGTTCACATTTAAAGAAATGCTGCAATGATGAACAATGCAGCCATGAAGCAGAATTCTCCTGTAGCAAAATACAGACCAAGATCTGCACGGATAACCATGGTTTCAAAAGACAAATTCTCCTCAGCTGCTATTTGATAAAAAATGCAGTCAGATCTGGAACATTTGCACTTGCAGAAGTACAATTAAAGCACACTGCTTGCTCCTGCTATAAAAAGTGAGCTAGGAATACTCGCTTTATTTTCCAGATTAAGCATCATTCCCCTAAGAAGCATAACAAATTATATTAAAACGTGGAAATCAACAGTCTCAACTGAATATGGCTTGAAATTTAAACACATCTTTTCCAGCTATCTCTTTAGAGGAAGAACCTTCTGCCTACTGAGCTAACACTAAGCTCCCTGGAGTTTAGCCATGAATATTCTAAACCCCTCTCTCACAATTCACTAAAAGTCGTCTTTTTGCCAAAATAAAATGCTTCAGAGGAACTCAATGCGCTTACACTGCTCTTCTTCATTTTATGTAAAATAAGTGTTTCCATCTCAACTTCATGCCAAACATGCGGCAAGAGAGAGACTGAACTGAGGAGCTCTCGCCTCACATTTTGTACACAACTCAAATGGGAGAGCAAATCACTTTGATAATGTCAGATCGTTGGGTTTGGGTTTGGATTCCTCTCTGTTATTTGGGATTTAACCGGCTGTGTTGCAGTTACAGATAAATGCTGCTGAGTGTTCCCACAGGAATTACTCTGCTGCTCACATTAGTTAGGACTTAAGGACTAAGAAATGGTGCTTTCCCACTCTGTGATGTTTCTTTGCAGGCCAACTTGGGGAGGGGAGGGAGTAATGTTAGTAAATAAACAAGTAACTTTATTCCTACCTTACATCTTTTGACCGGTGTGATCTGATAGCTCAATGCCACTTCCACTGATGACAAGCAAAAAGTTAAAATTTGGCTTTGGCTTAATCTTTCTGTTCTCATCAGGTTTCCTTTCAGTAAAGCTTGAGGAAGGTGCTCTTTGTGGCTCAGTTCTCCATGCCAGAATAAAAATTAGCACAAAAAGAATGCAAGGGTGAATTCATAGTATCTACCTCAGCTCTGCTGTGCTTCAGTCAAGTTCAACATCTTCTCCCCTCCTTTGCCAACTGAGATAAGCAGCAACAATGACTCAAAATGTATTATCTACTCAGGCTCAAACAGAGAGGATCAGGGAGTCAAGTCCATCTCTTTCAAGCTCACAGCCCCTTTCGCTGTCCGAGAGGGGCAGGTGAGTTCCCGTTTGCCTCTTGATGCACACCTGGCAGCTACTTCTTGCAGGCAGCTACACCAAGGTTGCAAAAGGCAAGTGAGATAAATCGTCTGCTTCCCAGATCGCCTACAAAGCTTCTGCAGGCTGTGAGCTTTGTGCCATTATGGCACAAGTCACAAAGGAGCCATCCTTCTCTTCCCAAATGGTAACATTCTCTCCTTGCCTTGCTGTGTTCTCCTCTCTCCTTGCCTTGCTGTGGTCTCTCCATAGATGAAAGCAAGAATTCATTGGCCATCACTGCAATGCCTCTAACCAATTCTAAGTGTATCCAGAGCCCGAGTACATGAAAATCTATTTCAGCTTGATCTGGTTTCTATCCCATTCTGGTACTCCACATACACAGCAACTTTAAGCTTACAGACATCCCTTCATGGTTCAAGAAAATCCTTCAATCAAAGAACTTCATTTACAATCCAGCACAGTTTCTGCTTCCCAGTCTCTCTACAGCAGCTAGGCGTTAGGATGCAATCCTCATTTAATGCAATCTCCATTACAGGATTACGATTACATCAATAAAATGTTCCATATGGGTTTTTCCCATCCCTCTCCCTCGCTCATTAATACTAGGCACTGTATCTGCAACCCCCAGCGACTCGAGCAGGGCTCTGGACGCTCTGGGGCGGCAGTGGGGGGTACACACACGTTCAACCAGACACAGCAGCCAGTGCAAACTGCCCGGCAGAGACCGCGACCGCTGGTCCCCGCTCCCGAGCCGGAGGCAGTTCTTGGGCGCTCTGGGAGCATGGACAGCGGCCGCGCTGCCGTGCCGGACTACAGCAAATCTATCTCCTGCAGTCACTTGCGAGCTCCGAGTACTTTTCACAGGAGCAGACTTGCATTTTATTTGCCTATCGATACTGCTGATGGTCTGCTGAAGGGGGGATGCTGGACAAAAAATGCCATATAAAATAACATTGAAATCCCTCTTTTCCCCAAGCCCCTTCTTACCTTCAGCGCCTTCTCTGCACAAGATGCCAATCTGCGCGGGCTCCTTAGCACACCATCAAGGCGGTTAGAGTAGTGAAGGCTGCCCCGCTGCATGGAAGTTAGACCGCTTTGCAACAGCAAATCCTCGATCCAAAATACCAAGCTGCTTCTTCCCATGCAGCGTGCCGAGCACGATTCATAAGCGACTTCCACACAGGGAATAAGATTGTAAAAGAAAAGGGGTGGGAGGGGAGAGGTCTCCTAACTTTTAGGTGAGGCTGAGTTTGTTTTATTTCTTTTGGGTTTAGTTAGTCGTTTGCCTTTGCAGCCGCAAAAGGATGGAAACGCAGACGCGCCCGGGAAGCCCCACGCCAGTCCTCAGAGGTCCAGCCGCGGAACGCGAGTTGCGCGGGGGTCTCTGAGCCCGGCGCGGCTCCGCGGGCAGCGCTTCCCTGGCCGGCGGCTGCGGGACGCCACGTCCCCCGCGGGGAAGCCGCCGGGGGCTCGCCGCCTCCCTGCGGGGCCGCTGCGGGGCCCTGGGGGCGCGGG
>JAOEHY010053001.1:0-61305 GCA_025447955.1 Psilopsiagon aurifrons
TGGGGTGGAGCAAGGCGAGTCGCAGTATAAACTGGGAGAGGAGTGGCTGGACTGGAGAGCAGCCTTGCAGAAAGGGACCTAAGCGTGCTGGTTGCAACAGGCTCAGCACAGGTCAGCATGTGCTGGTAGCCAGGAGAGCAAACTGCACCCTGGGTGCATCAAACACAGCGTTGCTAGCTGGTCTAAGGAGGTGATTATCCCGCTGTATTTAGTGTTCGTGAGTACTGTGTGCAGTTCTGCGCCCCACATTTAAGAACTGGAGGCATGTCCTCTGAGGAGAAGCTAAGGACTCTGGGTTTGTCTAGTTTGGGGAAAGGACATCAGTGCTCTCTACAGCTTCCTGAGGAAGGGACATGGAGAGGAAGGTATTAATCTCTTCTCCCATGTATCCAGTGATAGGATGAAAAAAAAAAAAAAAAAAAACACCACCCAAAAAAAAGAAGGAAAAAGTGTTATTATGATGTTAAAGGTGCCAAACGTAACATTAATGCAGCCACCATGCATATTCTGCAGTTTTCCTTTCAAGTGCTGGGTTGGAAACTCTTTTCTCATTCTACAGAATACTTCTTTGTTTTGATTCCAACTCCATAAAAGGCAAGGTAAAATTATGTGAGGAAGCGAGGGGAGAGAAAGGACTCACAGACACTCACTCAAGCAAGACAGTAAGATCAATAATTAGGCCTTTACCTGAGATGAACATGCTCCCACCCACACCACTAGCTTGAACCAAGCACAGCAAAGACTTGAAAGTGTGTACTCTTCAGCCGTCCAAGCTATTGGCTATTCTCTTCAGTCAGTCTCTCTTTTTGACAACAGACCGCCTTCTGAGCCTAAGAAACCATTTTCTGATTAAAATTCAATCATAATTTTATTTGATTCCCAAAATTGTCCTACTTGCTACATTTTGAAACTTAAAGCATTAACAATCTACACACTTCATTACAAAAAAAAAAAAAAAACAACAACAAACAAAAAAAAGCAGTGTATTACTATGGAGAAAGAACAAGAAAGACAGACTGAAGGACAGCTCACTGTAAATAGAACGAACATTCTGTTTGTAACTAAGCGACCTGGACCCCAGGTGGACTCTATAACAATGATGAGGAAGAGAACTCTTCAATTAATGCTTAGGGAAACCTGTTAGAATCACCTAAGGAGCTGGCAAACAGACAACAAGGCTGGCCAACTCCAGAAGTTCAGCCAAAGGATGATGAAGAGGAAGATGATGAAGAAATGACCACCAGGGATTATTCTGCGCACGCAGGAAGAATTTTCTAGAGATATGTTGTAATGCATTACTTCAGGAATATGTATGTAATGTAATGAATATGCATGTTTAATGATTATATAATCACAGCTTGTTTGGTGCTCGAGTGGGACAAACTTGGAGGAGTTATCCCCCTTGCCTGCCAGCACAATAAAGAATACCTGCTTGTCAACTTAAGCTTTGATGGCAAGTTCTTAGAGCCTTCTATGAATCACTCTGCTAAGAAAAAGAGAGGGGATAGAGCCTTCGCATAACAAGTTGATTTTTACATGTTCCAGTTAGACTTTGACATTCTTCATTCACCAAGTTGAATGTCTGTGAGTAAATTTACATTTGCTGCAAGCTTTGTGTTAAGCTAGGCAAATAAAAAATACTTTTTCCCTCATATGTCTATTTTCCCCCTCAAACCAAGAAAAATACTGATTCCTTATAAAAGAATCCATGTGTGAAGATCTCAGTTTCAAACTTCAAACATTTTGCTGCAGTTCTGTTCAAAAAAAAAATAGCTGTTACATATATTTTTAAACAATAGGAAAAGTGATCTTTCAACAGAAACCTGGAACCCAAGAATAGCTGAAGGAATTGTATCTAGATAATTGTATCAACCTCTGAAATATACTATTTTCTCTGATACAGAAAAGCATCAAACACATCAAGCTCCTAAATGAGTGTTTCAGAAAGACGTCAATTATTTAGGCCCTCAAATATTAGATAAATGACCAGTGGCTGCTATTAAAGAGCAAGAGTAAGCTGCTAGTCAAAATAATTGCATTACAAAACACACCATACTTTTAGTCATCATTTTGACATCTGATAGATGCAAGGCATTGATCTGACAGTGAAACTATAAATTCAGACCATTAGAACTACATTTCTGACATTAACACAAGAAAATCATGTTGTTCTGAGGACAGAATAAGTCCTCTGATCAATATGCACTCAAAAGATGTTCTTACAGAGACAAAACATAATTTAAATGCAATTTTGCTAAGATATCTCTATGCTGCTTTGTCTTTATTAACTCACACGTTCAAATCTCTTAACATGGAGATTAACTTTAAGGAATTTGTAACCTGCAAGTAGTTTATCTCCAAGTTTGTAGAAACTGCTAACTAAACAATACCACCTTTCATGAGGCATAAAAATAACTGACTTTTCTGCTAATTTTGTGTTTTGATAGGAACATTTTTAAATTTGGGGAAAAAGTTAATAACATATTGTGTAAGTAAACAGTTTTTAAGATTGGCCACTATTTTAAATGCTGTGAAACTTTTCAGAATTCATGACAGTGAAAATTCCTTATGATTTGCAATATTTTTGATCTGCGGTGCTGAAGCTATTACCCTTGTGAGATAAGAAAAGCTGCAACAAGAACAAAAGAACACACAAGAACTGAAATATCTAGAAAGGGTGAGCTACAAAACTGTGGTGATCAAAAGCAATAACAAACACAGATGGTTAAAGTGTTAAAAAGCAAGAAAACTCAAGGAAAATTGCATGTTGTTGAAGGCTTGCACCACAAAGAACTTAATACAGCAAGAAAATCAAATTGCTATTAGTAAAACAAAGCTGCAACCATCCTTTAGCGTGACGAAGGAATTCTGAGAGTGGACAGCTGTGACTGCAAGAATAACAAATACAGCAGGTTTGGAACTTGGCACTGAAAAAAATTTCTAACACTTTCTTTTAGGAAAACTCAAAATGATGGCTCCCCATATGCTGCTCTGGAAGGTTCTGGCCCATTTCCCTTTCTCCCAACTGAAAAAATGCTTCCATGGCCATCGCTGGAAAGCTGAAAAACCACACTATAGTTTTCTCAAACAGAATTTTATATCAGTTTTTAAAATACTGGTGATGTGTCTTAGCATCTTGGTTAAGGGTTATTGTCTAAATAATTTTTTCAATGGAAATAATTTCTATTGTTTCATCAGTCATAACAAACATACTGTCTCTTAAAAAAATGCTTTTAATTTCTGCTTAATCTCTACAACATGAAAGTGAGCATTTTCAATAATTCTTGTATCTTTCTCCTAAAATAAATCCAGACAGAAAGAGTGGAAAACTGAAAACACTGAGACCTTAAGTGAAGGAGAAACCACCGTGTTGTGTGTGTAATAGGTGTTTCTCCAGGGTTTGTGGAAACTGCTAAGGATCCTTTATAACGCTATACTTCTACAGCTACAGCAAGATTCCACTTATATGTAATCTGAACTGCATCCAGATATACATGACAGGTAATACAATACTTTTATATTTCCCTTTAAATTTCAAGGACAAGCATACATGTTGAAGAAGCAATAACAAATGTTTGCTAAAAAACTTATTCATTCAATAAATTTTCCCTTTATGCCACTTTTGAAATGGTCAGAAAGATCACAGATTACTTTATTCAGACTTAATACAAATGCTGAATAAGACCAATACCTAATATTTATTTATAAGTTCTTAACATTTTAAGACAAGAAAAATAGAAAACATTATTCAGAATTTGAGAAGTTATTTACCTGAAACTTTAGAAATTACTTCCAAAGGTCTGTTTGAGCTGTATCTACTCGCAACTGTTGTCAGCCCAAAAGCTAAGACTTCACTATTGCAGCTTCATGAATAGTTATCCAAACCATGTAATAAATAGCATTACTGTTTCACAACTATGTGACCTAATTGTGCTAAACTATTTTCCATGTTGGTACAAATACAGCACAGAGTAAATAAACCTTTTGTGAAGGTTTACAATTCACCAACTCCAAAGAAAGTTTCAGTTGTACAAGTGCTCACAGACAATAATGGGAGAATATGCTGAACAGAAATCTATTTGGACAATTTTTCAGCAGATTTCCATACTACCCAGTTATCCCTGTTAGTTAGTGGTGCACAGTGTCTGACAACTTAAAAATATGTAAACTGCTCTATACTTGTTATGAACACTCCCCCAGATTTTGTTCAAAAGCAGTAACAGACTCGGCTGCTCAGCATAATTTTTTGAAGCATCTGCAAAGTTGGTACCAGATCCTGTCCTCTTTCCATATGTATACCCCTCATTTGATTTCGATGGCAGAAACACCCATTTAGCTACATGAAGAAAGTCATTTAACCTCAACTCCATTTCCCTCAACTCTATTTTCCTCAACTCTATTTTCCTCCCATTATACACACACACTACACAGAAATTTTCACTCTTGGTTATTATTTATGGAGAGCTTTCAGGATTACCTTTTACAGCTGATTTATAAAAGTAATCACCTGCCTCAGACCAAAATGTAGCACTTGAACTTAAAATGCTGCTTCTGATTTGAAAGATGTCATCTGCTTGAATAAAATCCTCTGTTTGAAGCACAGAGAATCTTTTCATGATAGAAAAAAAAAAATTAAAATTCAGAATAATCTTTTTACTGAAACCACTTGAATATGTATGCAGCTTGCACTGGATAAAAACTGTATTTTTAATTAATTGTATAATGAGATGTGTGCATCGTGAAAACATACATGCACATATTATTTCAGTAACAGCCATTTGAACCAGTAATACTCAATGGTTCAAAGCAGATTCTGTTCTTTCTGCACATCCTTATGAGAAAACTCCATTCCGTTTTAAAAAGAAACATTACACTAAACAAAACTGATTCAACCAGTGTCAAAAACATGCTCAAAATCTGTCTCTCAGAGATACAGGGCAGCTTTCAGATCTCGCACTGAGTTCTGCTCTAATGCTCTGTGCTCCACATAGGACCCTCTACAGCCCAAGTCTACAGTATAAACTGACTGCCTGCTAGAAAGCAGAAAGAGCCCCTCCTAGAAGGAACAGAACATGCCACCTCTGAAACAGGCAACTTTTGACACTCACTCCCAGCTTTTTAGTTGGTACCTTGACCCATCAAGGTACCTGGTATCTGGTATTGTTCCAGTGGCCACACCGTAACTTTTACTTCATTGTTGTCCAATGCTTCAGAATCTAAACAACCATTCAAATGGGAGAACAGATGATTTTTTCTTAAATAGCCAGTTCAACTTTATAAATTTTACACGTGGTTTATTTTTCTTCTCTGTAGACAAGCATGCATTTATTATATAACAGAAGGTGGCATTCCAGATTGTTTGCATGATGTAGACAGGTTTCATTTTTAGCACACTTCATAAGTATTTTGCATTGACAGTTGAAGACGAACAACACACTGCAAGCAAAAGCAACATTTCATGCCTCCATTTCATAATTAGGCTTAGGTCTTAAGTCACATTCTAATTCCCACCAAGCAAGTATGAAGAGGGCATCTGATCTCAATTACCTTATTCATGCAAAGAATAGGTTCAGCTAAAGTGCAACAATGAATAAAATATGGGAAATGCATTTCTGAAAGGTTATTTTACTGTGTCACCAAGTTAATTCTGGCACAAGATGACTCAAACCATCTGCAGCTTGAACAAGAAGAATTAAACATTTTGACAGCCCTGAAACCTCATACTTTGATTTTCCATTTCTTAAAATCCAAGTTTAATTCCACCTCACTCCTCCGTTTTTCTAATGCGCTCCTTGCCATTATCTCTCCATTAAATCCAAGTACTGAAAATCCCTCACTGTTTGACACTCTTAACCATAACTTGCTACAGGTGAAATGAAGTACATGTTAGTTGTTCAAAAACAGTAACCTTGTTCAGAATGCAGACTCCAGAACTTTTTGCAAGGCTGCCATAGAGCAACCTTAACATATTACCCACAGTTTGTGTGGGCTTGAAATGCAAATGTTTACTTTCTACTGTAACACAAACATGATTTGTTATGCAGGGTACTGACACTTCTTATCATACCTCTAAGAAATGGCATAACTGCCACTCTTAAAACACATTTCTTAACACCGGGATGCTTGAAACTTACACTTTGGATAACAACAATGTATAACAGTGAATGCATAAATCAATATACACTGACCCTTATTTGAAAAATTAGGCTCTAACTCAGTAAAAAATCTACAGCATATTCTTCTGTTTAGGGAAGCATTTAAATATAGTTATCTATGAGGATGGAATTCTTAATGTATATTTAATGTTAGAGACTGTCACTGCATCTCAACCTTATGTATTTTTTTCTACCCATGTCCCTTTTCCTTGCCAACAGTTCTAGTTTTAATGCTTTGCCACATAAACTTGAACAAAATTCATGCACCTGCTCTTGAGCTCCTCACTTAAACTCCCTGTGCATCATCCACGACAGAAGCTAAAATGCAGAGAGAACATTTCTCATCACTCCATTTTCACACTTGGGTCTCAATACTTTTCATTATTGCTGAGCACTTAGTCCTAAAACCTGAAATGTAGGCGAAGATACACAAAAGAAAGCTTCTCCCTCAACAAAAGGCCTCAAGTTTTCAAACAGTGAGATGAACCCAAGCTCCCAGAGACTGTCCCAACCAAACTTCATGTCTGCTCTAGGAGTCTTAACCACTCCTATAGGTGGATGTGTGAACTGATTTCTTCTACTCTACTCCCAACCTTTAAATGCCAAAATTATACAAATGAAGGGAAGATACGAACAGCCTTAGCCAAACAATTATGAGCAAATGATCTTGGTTTTCCATTAAAATCTGAATTACATTCTTCTAGGATTTATTTGGGGGTTTACTATTTTTGCAATTGCTGTTTAATTTGCAGCTGATAGACCCACAATGCTTTTCTGAATTGGACACAATTTCCACAAGAAATAAAAAGGGGGTGCAAAGTTTTAAGAACATTTCTTAAAAGTATGGGCCAATCCAATAATAAGTTTTAAGGCATAAAGCCATTCTGATTTCGTAACATCAACCAATTCTTTCTTTGTAAACACATTACATACTTCTGTTTGAATTTAATCACTTACTAAACAGCTAAATAATTATTTCAAGCTAATGAGAATTAGTTTTGAAGTTGTTAGTATTAATGAGAAATCACCATATCCATATTAGTGTAGCATAGTACTAAATAATTGATACCTCAGTTCACATTACCACTTGGAGGATGCTAGCAGCAAACAAAATTATTTAGTTTCCTTTTGTCAGATAAAGCACATTTTTTTAAAACAACTACTTTGAACTGAAAATAAAACCATATTTCATTAAGATGAAAAAAAAAACCAACCAAAAAAATCAAACAAACCCAGCCCCCAGATTTAAAAGCACAATGTTGTATACTTGTTTAAAAGATAGAAGGAAAGACAGAATTATAAGAATTCAGTGGGAATCTGGAGCGTTCTGCACATCCTAGATTTTCAGCTCCTTTTGGGAATAAGCCCTAGAGAACCTGTTTCTTTCTTCTGAAATCTGTCCTGCTCTCTCCACTGAATGGAACGCACGTTTAGCACCTCTGAAGACTGGGCTCATCATTTCCAATTCACTGGAATTTTAAACCAGTTTCTATTTTGTTGTTTTTGTGAAGTATTCTGCTTGGTTAAACAGCTGTTCCATTAAGCTAACAGGAGTGATAGATGGCAATTACCAAGCTGACAACTATTTTGCCATCCATAGCATCTTAAAATTCGGGAAAACATGTTTATTAATGTTTCTGGTCCAAGCAGCAACACAAGGACAGCATGGGAACACAGCCAGCCAACCAAGTTCTCCTCTGCTTTTAAATTACCAGAATTCTCACTGCAAAAGAAATCTGCTGGTTTACACCAGTTGAGATTGTGTCCCGCCCCGCGAGGCACGGAGCAAGGTAACCTCTTACAATACTCTCAGTGGGAGAAACCCCAGACCCTCCAGAGGCTAAAAAACGTAACAACTTTACAGTAGGCTTCCTTAACACTCTGTCAGGAGGCGGCAGGTTCTTATTCTTATAAAAGATAAGAAGTAGAAGAAGAAAAGAAAGAAGAACACAGAGACACTGGCTCACCGGCCTGTGGATCCAGCAGCGTTATCTAGATCAGCAGTTCTTTCAATTGTGGTCCTTTCAACTGTCCTCCTTGTAGTCACCACTCCCCTGGTGTCCAGAATGGAGGGATACACACAACACAGAGAAGGGCGGTTTTACCTTTTTCTAGGGCCGGGCTCTCCCCAGACCCTCCCCCAGGTGAGACTCATCCACAGGGGAGCCGGTGAGCCCCAGACCCAGCTCACTTTGTGCCCTGGAAGGCGCCGCTGTGTCTGTGCCGCTGTCTCCTGGCAGTCATTGCCGAGCAGTTTGTTGCTGGGCAGTTGATCTTCACAACCTCAGGGAAGACAACACAGGGAAGCATCCCCCACCTTGGAGGAGAAGGATCCTTCCCTGCCCCCCTGCCCTTTGTCCAAGCGATAACGAGCTGTCAGTTCCTTGTTTGAGTTGAGACAAGCATCTTGACCATCACTATCTACAGAAAGAATATAATTACCTTCTAATGACATACAATCATTTTTATTTTAATGCTTATATAACTTAATGATGGATACACTCATCTCTCAATCTATGAAATCTGCAGTAGTTTATCCCTCAATATCAAATATCTCTCTATATACAACCTAATTATAATTCTTTTTAAATCCTTGTGATCCAGACAACACACTTGGGAGGGCTACCACTCTAGGTTTTGCAACTTTTGAGGTTCAGCTTGTTCACCTCTGTCTTTCTCACACCTCCATATGAGCCTATCATACTCATTGTCTTCAGCAGTTCTACACAAGCTTTTCAGGGCAGAATTTTCCAGGCAGTACAGTTTTTAGTCCTTTTTCAGTTCACAGTGTTGTCCCCAACCAGCAGTTAAGCACCACATAGATGCCTCCTCAATGCCCTGCAGTGGGATAGGAGAGAGGATAAGGCGAAAAGTGAAAAAACTTGTGAGTTGATATAAAGCCAATCTAGTAAGAAAAGGCAGAGGGTTCAAAAGAAGTGAAGAAAAACAAAACAAAGAAAAAACAAGGCCAGGCTGGATGGGGCTTTGAACAACCGGGTCTAATGGAAGGTGTCCCTGCTCATGACAGGGGGACTGGAACTACATGAGCTTCAAGGTCCCTTCAAACTCAAACCATTCTGTGATTCTGTGAAAAATAAAACCAAAGAAAAAAAAAAAACAAATAAAACCAATAAAATGCAAGACAAACCAAGAAAGTGATGCAGATGCTGCAGTCACTCACCACCAGCTGACTGATGTCTGGTCAGCTCCCAAGTAATGGCAGCCCTGACAAAATAATCTCCTCTGGTTTTATTGCTTAGCATGACATGCTGTGGTATGGGATATCCTTTTGGTGAGTGGGGGACAGTTGTCCTGGCTTTGTCCCTTCCCAGCTTCTTGTGCACCCCAGACCACTTAATGGGGAGCACACTGAGAAGCAGAAAAGGCCTTGACTCTGTGTAAGTGCTGTTCACTAATAACTAAAACACCTCTCTGTTATCAGCACTGTTTTCATCAGAGATTGAAAACATAGCACCATATGAGGTACTATGAGGAAAATTAACTCAATCACAGCCAAAATCAGTACAGTTGTACAATCTGTAGCTGGCACAGCTTTCTGTTTTCCTGGAAAAACTATTTCATAGTCTATTCAATCTCACTGTAAGGAAGCTTTTCTTCACTGTATTTTGCCTCAGGTAATTCTATTGTCTTCGGAAAAAAAGTCTATTCTTTCAAATTCTCGATGCCTTTCCATCCATCGGTCTATCACCCCTACTCCCACGTAACAAAAGCTTTATGTAGTTGGCACTTTTATCTGCAACCACACTTCCTGTAACCCCGTAACTATTTTGATCTTTTGACAGTCACACCTTCTACTGTGATATTCTTTGCAAATACAAGCTTGTCATTCTGCCTAACCTGGTCATGTTTCTACACCACCCTTAGCTACTCAGTCATGTTACACCTACTTGTTTCTATTGACTGGCATGCATTTGGTAGACAAACCCCCTGTCTTCTAGCTTTCTAGCACAGGACACTATGGCTCTTTCTATATTAATGAACCAACCCATGACGATCCTCTCCATACATGCCCACAACAGAAACCCCCCCCTGCTCTCCAACACTAGGTCCACATTTAATCTCCCAACAAGGAATGCTCACTGGCACAAGTTTACTCCTCCAGGAATAGCTTGGAATAGCACTGTTTACCTCAGGTCAGAAGCATGCCAAGAATCCCTGTAGCCATACAACAGCACAGTCATTTTACAACGCATGGGCCTTTGACCTTGATTTGTTTAAGTACTTGGTATACTTAGCATAAATCTCAGTTCAAAATTTTCTCTTCAGAATGAAGGAAAGGTGCCTCCTCTATTCTGTTTTTAAGGGTCTCAAAATTTAAGGCTTTCACACAGAAAAGAAGTATATTAGGAAATGTTTATCCACACAAGATGTACCTGAACAAGGAATACCAGCCATAGGAACTGGAGTCAACATGTATTGGTGTTCTTCAAGTAAAATTAGAGACTGTCACATTCAGAATGATACTGCAAGAATGAGGCCTGGAAACAATGGGGTTTTATATATTTTTTGCAATACAATGTGACACTAAACTCCAAAAATCCTGCCTAAGCGGAAACAATTTAAATCACCTGTGTTCCTCAGAGCACGGTGAACTTACTATGTCTACACTTAAAAAGGCCTTTCAAAAACACTCAGTTATGATCATAAAAGTTGCTGAATTAAATGCAGAGAATGGTCTCTGTGGTTCAATAAACAGATGCCAGCACAGATCAGCTTTAAAAATAAATAAGAAAAACAAAAGAAGGCAATTATACTTTCCCTTTTGAAATACTGCAACCTTCTTGAGCTATGCTTTGAAATGCATCTTCTAGCTGCCTTTAATCACTGATGCACTGAATGCTCTCATTACCCACTTAAATGTCCAGTCTGTGTCTGAATCAAACAAAATTTGGGGGTGTTTTTAATACTAAGTAAGGATAATTACAGGTTGTCAAAAAAATCCCAGTGAAAAATGTTTCTTTAGAAACATTTTTAAATACTAGATTTACAGTTATTTCAAAATACTGCTTTTTGAACAAAAAAAAAGTTTCCTTTTATTTTGAACAGTAGTATTTCATTCTGTCCTTTTTATCTCTTCTGCTTTTTTATTTCTTATCCTATCTTCTTGAAGTAAAACACATATTAACAAAATAAATTTTGGTGGAGACTTTGAAGTTATTTATTGCTATTTGATAAAAGAAATGGAAAAATTTTAGTTCCTATTTCTTATGTCTTCCTTTATCATTAGTTCTTTTTACCATTATTTGAGATGTGTCTTGCTGGGAAAAATTATAGGGACTATATAGAGTATTGGCTCATCATGATGTTTCTTATGGGAATGGATTGCTATTTAGGGAAATGTTTGAGAGAGCACGGAGCCTTCACAGAATAAATATTAAAGGGAACTAAAATTTCAGTGTTCTTAGAAAAAAATTTGCCTGATTAAAGACTTCATGTTTCAACCAATTTTTAACAGGAATATAGGATTGGAAGGGATTGACTGTGCTACTGAATTCAGCTTCTGCAATGGGGCACTAGGTGAACGTCCTCGTGCTTCCACACAATGGGTCACAAATTCCTTTCCTACAACCTAACAGAACATTATGACTTGTAATAGAAAATGGAAGGCTCCAAATACAGTGTAAGGAATTCCTCTGAAGGGAATTCAAGGAGACAAGAGTGTGTTACCAGGGTCACTGAACCACTGAATGATTTGCTTCGGAAGGGACCTTAAAGCTCATACAGGGCCAACCCTCATGCCATGGGCAGGAACGCCTTTCCCTAGACCAGGTTGCTTCAAAGCCCCATCCTACCTAGCCTTGATGTTCTACAGCGCTACTGTTACTAAGCATTTATTAAATAAAGACTTACTGTAACTCAAGCTCAGTGTCTGCTGTCTACCCACTCTAACATTAACTCATCTTGCTTAAGCACAGGTGACCCACATGAATTAAGAAAGCAGACCACATCCTACAACGTGGAAGAGTGGGTCAAAACAAGTACTGCCAGGCTGAGCTGCAGATTCGTGTGGTAGGGTCTTGAACATGTAATGATTCCAGAAAAACTGGGAGTGGCTATTTCTTCTTTGCACAAAGGTCAGGGGAAGCCAACTCTCCAGTAGTCTTCTATGGATCAACAGGGAAAAATCCACGCTCTATCCCCCAGGCAATCACAAGCCTAGAAAAATGTCATTAATATACAGTGTGACCAAGTGACTTACCCTTGTTTCAAAGTCAGCAAATGCAAGGACTTGTATCACAAGCCTTACTTCCAGTCTCCTTAAATTCCCCTATTTCAAAATGCAATTCCTTTCAGTAGCTTACCAAGCATAATCTCAAAACAATTTTGATCCCTTCCCCAATTGGAGGCCATTCCAGTAATTCATCTGTTCTTTTTTTTTTTCCCTAAACTTGCTGAAGATCAATTTTGATCGTTTAACTTCGGACCTTTTTTTTTTTCTCTCCCCTGTTTGATATATTTGTCCTCCAAAAGCATTTGCAGAAAGTCACCCCTTTTGACACTTGTTTGGTTGGGTTAAAAAGGCACAACCTTTTAATATGCCAAAAAGGTCCAAACAATGCATTGTACAATGGAAAACACCTGAAGCAAGCAAAGCCCTTGGCATTTCATAGGCATCTTCGAGCTAAGGAATGATGTTTTTTGACTTCCAATTCAAAAATCCTGTATTCATAAGAGATTTTTTTACCAGTAGTTTCTGACTGCCCCATAATTTGAAACTCTCAGGTTTCCTCTCATACTTTTCATTTCAGTTCCTTGAGCCATCTGACCCCTCCTGCCTTTTTCTAATGGATGATTCCCTCCCCACGCCCCTGTTTCAGCATTATGTCCCAGTTCTAAATTTCAAAATTACATATTTAGTTCTCTACATTTGGATCATTAATGAATACATTAAACAAGATCTCTCACAGACTGATCCCTTAAGGATACTTGCAGTAGCTTTTCTCAATCCCAGTATCCCCTTCTGCATATCCTCCCCTTTCAACAGCTGTTCAATCCACCCCACATTCTCTGCTAATTGCCATCATCTCCACCTATAGTATTAAATTCCTACTCAGCTTTGCAGAAAGTGCTTTTCTGAAATCTAAAGAAATAAAGCCACTATATCACCTTATGCAAGTAAACATAAACAAAATAAAGACAGTAAGATAATCTCAAAGACATTACACATGTTAAAACTCTCCAGTAACTTAATCAGTTTCCCATTTGCCTTCATTCCTTAATTATATTTTCCTTCTAATTGAAGGAAATCAAATCTCTTCTAATATTTTGCCTCATACAGGGTTGGGTTTAGACCTAGGAGGCAGCTGCCAGTGGTAGCCACTGTTTTGGTACCTGCTTACCTTGCCCCCATTTTCTCTGTGTCTTGGCTCTGCTTCCCTAACAACACTGGAAGAAGGAGCTGAGAGACGGGGGAATATGCATCACCCCCAGCCCTTTCCTTCAACGTCTGACTGGTTCCTGCTCTCAGCACCAGGGGTGGAGGTAGAGGAAAGAAGACAGGCAAATGGGAAGACTGGGAAGAGGGTGAAACCCATGAAGGCTGCTGTGTGCCTGGTGTGAAGACTAGAGCAGATCCTCCTCCTGCTATGAGGAGAAGAAGAATAAGGTGATCTCAGAGGAAGAGTAGGGGACTCTGTCCTGTGTTGTTAGGGACTGGAGAATGAGAAGCTGAGTAAGCAGAAAGGCAGCCTAGGGAAATAAATCTTATTCAGGAGGAAGGTAAAGGAATACATGAAAGAAGGAATACATAGAAGGGTAGAGACACTGGAATAAGAGGCTCTGGGGAGCTGAGAAGCCTGGAAGCAACAGTCCCTACTTTTCACACCCAGCATGCTAGTTTCTGTACGTTCTGCACACATGGTCCACGCTGAGCCTGGGCCAGCATCTTTTCTATATGGAGTGAAGGCTCTCTCTGGAAAAGACCAGAGGTTTGACTGGCAGGGACAGAGGGTAAACAGTTCAAACCAGCCTCTTGCAGTTGTCCCTAAGTCACCAGAACTTTAAAACTTTCTTCAAACTCCTTACTGCCTACTCTGTCCTCCCAAGGTCCTTCTTTGCTCCATCACAAAACTGCAATGTCTCCACAATGAGGAAAAATAAATATCCTTGATGTTCACTCATGCAGTGGGAAAATTCCATTTTGTTCACCCAGATAAGAAGCTCTGAGTTAGTCCTTGTGAGAAGTAGGAGAGCAAAAGATTGTGGGGGAGGAGGAGGACTTATTTTTAAAAGATTTTTGATATTCTTTAATTATACAATCCTACGGTACCAAAAAACATTAATTAAAAATCCTTGCTGCCGGACTTGCTATTTCCTGCACTAGTTCCTTCAGTAATCTAGAATGGAGATTAACTGGATTCTGTCACACTTGGCAATCTAAGCTTTTCTTCTTAGAGCTATGGCTTGTTTCTTCTACTTTGCTTAGAGATACTGCATGTAGTGCAGTTACAATGACTGATTTTTAATTGTGTACAATATACAAAACAAAGGGTTAACATACTAATCTTCTGCATTTAAACAGAAATACCCCAGTGGAGCCAGTCACTGAGATAATGAAATTAGAGCTCAACAGGAAGATCCTGAGAATAGAATGAAATGGTTTTAATAAATAAAGATTGCTGATTTTTTTTTTGGGGGGGGGAAGGTTTTCTAAAGGCTTAATTAATCAAAGCAGCTAGGGAACACCTAAGCAACCACTATAAACAGTGGAAGTAATTGTTCTTTCTGTGAGTACTTTACCCAGCCAGAATGTAACTTCCTAATTTGGCTATGCAATGATACAGAGTGCAGACCGTATACAAAGTCCATACATTCATAAAATCACAGATATGTTTTAAATCATTTAACAAAATCATTACTCTGTTGATTGTCTATGAAATGTAGCTAGGAAAGCAGAGTCTATTATCTAAAATGAGACATCTGTTGTATCATTTTCCCGTAAAGGACTTTACAGGAAGAAACTGTCTGAAGGTTGCATCCAAGGCACTTCACAACAGCTTGGACAGAATGTTTTGGTGTCTTTTCTGTCAACTTTAATAATAAGTGATTGTTACATTCTACAGGAGGAAGGAGTCATTCAGGCAAATACCTGGTTCAGAGCAGTATTTCTTCCATGTACCCATGTGCTCTCCCTGAGAAATGCATCACTCTAACAGCACTTTTTATGACATCCCGACGTCAGCAGAACCAGCTGTCGAGGCTAATGGAAGTACACAATCTTTCTGATGATTTCTGGAATAATCCAAAGGAGAAGATGATGACAATTACCTTTGAGACACCTGCCTCTAAAATGGCACATGCTCATTTTAAACAGCCTGCAATCTCACCTTGAGTGACTGCCAGGCTTCATTTGGATCCTTCATGTTTAATATATTATTTAGATTGCATGGTTTTAGGCCTGAAAGGAAGCAATTTAGATTGAAATTAGCAATAGAGGGTGGAATTATACTGACAGGCACGGGAAGTTTAGATAGTTATTTCAAAAATATCACTCTCAGCTCTACACGTGCTTCTCTGGCACTAAAAATGTTAAGAGAATGTTAAGATATCACAGTTAAATGCTCAAAAATAAAAATCCCTGAGTTAAGGTGTCAGGCTCTGGTTTTGCTCCTTTCTTGTTTCCAGCGCACTGCCAGCACCAGAACACCACACACATCTGGGTGTTGCCCATGATCAAACTGGAAGAAATTCATTGAAGGCCTGCGAAGCTGACCAAGGGAAAAGAGAATGTACTTCATGGGAGTTAAGCAAAGGAAAGATTATTGGCTTGTTTGGTCAAGGCAAATGAAACTGGAGTTGGAAGGAGAAGCCAATCAGAAATGTATCACAGATGACACAACAAGAAGAAAGGAAGAACTACTTAAATCTGAGGAATAATGTTGGTATAAGAACAGCATAAATCTGACACAAATAATTTGAGCTGGAGACATGAAGAAACATCCTCTAATAACAGTCTCATGATGACAGACATAACAGCTTAAGCCTTGCCAAATTTTAACTTTCTAATTGCAGTAACACTGTAAAACACTGACTGACTTCTCATTTTAAATCACACGTAATGCAGCCCTATGTACTTTAAGTTTTTATATGGTAAGAGTTGTGATGATTAGCTCCTTTTTATTTTTGTCCTGCAGACAAATGGGTCAAGAAAATTTCAGCCAAAGTGGCGAAAGTTTCTGAAAGTAGAAGGTAATATCAGGAGCACTTTGACATCAGGAAATATATCTGCTAATGGTGTTCACTATGTGTCATGATATATGGAATTGCCATTCATCTTAAACAGCAGGCAGTAATTCAAGGAAACTACAATTTGCAGACACTGACAAGCTCTCATGCATGAGTTCCAGCTTCATTTCTTTTACTTGCTAGGCACCACTTACCAAAAACAGACCCCTATAAATCAGTTACATTAGTCTAATCTTGAGGAGACACAGGCATGGGCATGCATGGTGAGACCTGTATAGAAAAGAAGCAGGCAGACTTGGTAGTCAACACTAGGTTTAGTTGCTTGTCTTACTCTAGCAAATATTATGTTTATCAAAATGCAACCAAATGGCATTTATGATTTTAACCATCCATCCACGCTTTTTAGAACAGTGCTCATGTTATCATCCATGCGCTAATCTTAGTTACACTTCCCATCTGCAACTTTTCATTGTATATAGTTAAGTTTACAGCGACTGGTGAAAAAAAAAATCAACTTACCAACATCTTGTCATTTACGTTTTTTTTAAACATAGAGCAGCTTCTACATCTTCTTTATTTTCTTTTCAATCCAGCCAGCCTTCAGTAGCAATGTATATTTTTATGAACCACACGGAAAGGTTTTATTTTTTCGTTATATTTATGCTTTGCACTTTTCAGATTTCTGTCAACATCCATGGTAACAGCTGCTATAATACTCTCCATTCTTGTGTGGCTTGAGAGCTGCACAATCCAATGTAGTTTTCAGACTAGACATGGGGTAACCACCAATTTGTAAGACCACTATTCAGGGGTTTTCACCCTCGGAGACTATTATACATAGGTGTCAGAGGTGTCATTTTTGCGTCTTTTTTGCTCATGGCTTATTTCAAGGGTGGTTGATCAGGAAACTATGCATTAGTTTTTCACACACATATATGCATATATATATATACACACACACATATTAAAAAAAAAAATACTGAAAATGTTGCCTTCTGCATTACAATTTTTGTGTGTGTTTTTTTTTTAACCTCAACTCCAATCATCCACCTTATGAATTGAATTATTTTCCTTGTTCAGGAAAGCAGAAACTCTGAAGAGTTGCCATTCATGCACAGCTGTATTATATTTTTCAGGAACAGTAATGACTTGCATAGGCATAACATTATTCAACCCACAGAACTAAAAAAAAGTAAGAAGCGGTATCTCCTCCAGGTGCAGACATGATGTTTCAGCAGGTAAAAACAGTAAATAAGGAAAGCAAAATTCTAAAAATGTAGCTGAACCTGAGTGACATGTTTGTGAAGGTGAACTGTATGCATCCGAGCTGAAATTTGAGATATCTTGACTGTTAAAAGTGGCAAAAACGATCTAATAATTGCAAAATATTTTAAACCAAATACCATAAACATCTATGGCAATTAGTAGAAGGAAAAGTATTCCAACAATTTGCTATCCTAGATTTAGGAGTATTATGGTATGTGATCTATACTCACAAGTGAACTTACTTGCCCAACTGTTAGGGGCCCATTATCCCAGATGGCATCAGTAGCTCTGAGCATTCACAGCAACCAGCAAAAGCTACCTACATAAACAGCAACTACCACTGTGGGATTTGTGCTTAAAAACATGTGTCATCAGGGCTCAGGTGTTTACACCTCAGTTTATCTCATGCTTCTTTAGGGGCATGCAAGGAAACTACCTAGTCTGATCTGGAAGCTGATGCTCTCTTTTGTACTCACTGGAGAATACAGAGTGATTCATCTCACTGGAAGACCTGAACAAGCATTTAAAGAAATTTCAGTGGCAAATATCTGTATACCTGGGGTATTATATAAAGATTTTAGTGAATGTACTCGGAATTCAGTGTTTAATTCCAGTCTTCTAAAATTCAACTTTTTCAGAAGGGTCTGTGAACTGGAACATTAGCCACAGAGCCCTACCTGTCCAGCAAGGCAACTAATATGTACCTTTCTTTCATAATGCAGAGTGAGGAGGAAAAATATACTTGTGTTATTCAGATTTTGCAGCAATGGACCATATAGGTACCCAAGAGAGATACTTTACATCAAAGAAAATTGAGATTCTTACTTGGAACCTGCCTTCCAGCTAAACAGCTCTTCACCGGTAAGAAATTTACACTTTACACAGGCTAAACATAAACACCAAATTGCAGCTAGCAAATTGTATTACTTTATTCTACCTCTGCATCACACAATCAAGGCAGCGCCTCTGAAAAAAACAGCACAGATCTACTAAGCCACATCTTCTTTAAGACATTTAACTTTCTGCAAAGCTTGACCAAAGTTTGACCGCTATTCTTGAGAAGTAACAGATGGAGAAAAAAAAGCCTTTTGCACTGCTAACCTGTACAGTGTGCTGAACTGTAGGCCCAGCAACATCAGCATATCATAGAATCAAAGAATGGTTTGGGTTGGTTAGGACCTTAAGATCATGTAGTTCCAACTGCCTGCCATGGGCAGGGACAAGGAAAACTGCTCTAGGGAACTCTAAACATCATCTAGAGGACATAAATTTTGTATACAATGTATACACTGTACTGCTTGTCTTTCCATATTGTTATCGCTAAGCTCTTTACTGTTTCAGCTGTGTGGTAGGGTACTTGTCAGTCTCTGTTGTACCTGAAAACTCATGTAAACAAACAGCATTATGATAAATCCCTACATTTCCCCTGAGGCATTTTTGCTGCTGCTGGAAGGCTGAGGTCACTGTGCAGTCAGTCCTGCAAAGATACCCCATGACTGTCAACTAAGAGGGCACAAGTCTGGATGCTGTGACACTGGAATGCTTTAATAAAAAACACAAAACAGAGGTTTGGGAATAAGCATCTTTAGCAAGTTTGAGGAATCTTTTTATATCTTCTAAGGATTGGGAAAAAAAATGATGTCTGCCAAACTGTCAGTGTGCAGAAGAAATTGCCCCTGAGCATACGCTGTTAGTCAGCAGGCAGATCTAGCAGTAAGAGTCCTTCTACTTTATCATGATCCACTGATAAATCACACGAAGGTGCTTGCCTCCTCCAAGGCTCAAGCTACAAGGAAACTAATTACCACTCTGGATTAAATAGATAAATGAATAAAATTGAACATAATTTTCTTCACTGATAGAGGTTGGAGGTCAGACTCAAACAACCTAAGGCATGCTAACACCTAAAAATTAGATGGTTGGATTATCATGATGACTTAGATTTCATCTTAGGCTCCTAATGCAAAGCTACTTCTGAAGAGCAGCCTTCATAGTCTGCACTGACTGTGGAGCCTTCTAGAGCTGGACAGTGACTAATGAATTTTCATGTCTAATTCAGGGCTACATACTACAGATAGGGTACAACAACCCTAACTTTAGGTATCTAAAAGTCAGTTTTATACCTCTAGGCTACCCCTGTAGTCCACACAGAAAAGCAGGACAGTTAAATCACCTTCCAGAAGAACTGTCCCATAAGATTAATTATTTCCTTAGATGTGCTTATTTGTCTCCACTGTCTTAAGGAGGTAATTTCTGAATGTGCATTATTTTAGAGAGATGAAAGTCCTCATAGCTGGCTTAACCGATTTCCCATCAAATTACATAGAATCATAGAATAGTTAGGGTTGGAAAGGACCTTAAGATCATCTAGTTCCAACACCCCTGCCATGGGCAGGGACATCTCACACTAAACCATGTCACCCAAGGCTCTGTCCAACCTGGCCTTGAACATCGCCAGTGATGGAGCATGCACAACTTCCCTGGGCAACCCATTCCAGTGCCTCATCACCCTTACAGTAAAGAATTTCTTCATCAAATCCAATCTAAATTTCCCTGTTTAAGTTTGAGCCCGTTACCCCTTGCCTTATCACTACAGTCCCTAATGAAGAGTTCCTGCCCAGCATCCCAGCAGACCCCCTTCAGATGCCGGAGGGCTGCTACAAGACCTCCACGCAGCCTTCTCTTCTCCAGGCTGAAGAGCCCCAACTTTCTCATCCTATCTTCATACAGAAGGTGCTTCATTCCCCTCATCATCCTCATGGCCCTCCTCTGGATTTGTTTCAACACTTCCATGTCCTTTTTATGTTGAGCACACCAGAAGTGCACACAATACTCCAAGTGAGGTCTCAGAACAGCAGAGTAGAGGGGCAGGATCACCTCCCTTGACCTGCTGGTCACGCTCCTTTTGATGCGCCCCAGGATATGGCTGGCTTCCTGGTCTGCAAGCAGACACTTCCGGCTCATATTCATTTTCTCATCGACCAACACCCCCAAGTCCTTCTCCACAGGGCTGCTCTGAATCTCTTTTCTGCCCAACCTGTAGCTGTGCCTGGGACTGCTCTGACCCAGCTGTAGGACCTTGCACTTGGCATGGTTAAACTTCATAAGGTTGGCATGTGCCCACCTCACAAGTGTGAGTGAAATTTACATATATAATGCATAGTACTATAAGAAAGATCTCAATTATCTGCACTGACTGAACCTTTACGGGTATTACTAGTGCCCTGTTTGTCTATTTACTTGTGTCTGATTATTTTTTTTAAATGTGAACCTAAAGAAACGATCTGTAGTTTGCTTAATTGTCAGTGAAGTTCTGTATTTCACCAAGTATATCACCCTGAGAGAAAACCTGAAATTCCTGAGATCAAAACTCATAAGAGATTTCTAACTTGAGAAAGCAAAAGATAGGTATTTCCTTATATGAAACCATGACTTTATCCCAGTGGCAAGTTCAAATCAATATTCAAATGGCCATACTGTGGCTTTGTTCCCTTCCTCGCCCCTACCTCACCCAAATCAAGATCCCTGCTAGAAGCCAGAACACTGTCTTGCAGCTTGGTTTTCAAAACTATCTTATGTCACAAAATTAGTCACCTTTCCTGCTTACAATTTATGTGCATGACATGTAATATTATGCCATACATCATTAAATGTATGAAAACATGAATATGTTCTACTTAGAAATCTTAACCATGAAATGAGAAACCACCATTATCCCAGGTTTCAATCCTGATACAGGCAATAGAGAAATCAATGTGGAGACTCCTCAGACATGTGTGTAAAGAAAGCAAAACTGCTTTATTTGCAGAAAACCCCTGAAAAGCTTCCAAGGACCTTAAAAAAAGTCTTGCTTCTAGTTCTAGATCTTATAAGACCAGAAGGAAGAGAAAACTGCATGTGCCATTATGAGGATATGAGTAAGATCAGTGTAAAAATGTTCCCATTTCATTGGATGACTTAAAGCAGCCATAAGATGAATTTGATGATCAAGGAAGAGCCATTCAGTCTGTGTTTGCAGGCTAGCCTGGCATAGAATGAAATATGGAATCTGCTCTGAAATTCTGAAACCTCCCAGAGTAAATCTGAGAGAACCTGCAACACTCCATTGCCCACCCATCTGTGTCCTTGCCCCCATTAGTAAAGCTTCCTCAGGCAAGTACCTGGGAAGCAATGTAGAGACCTATATAAACTGATTATATAGCCAATGTTTTTTACATTGGCTATATTACTTTCTGCTAACAAAAATTTACACATACCCAAGCCTTTCTCTTGTCCTCGTATTTTCCATGACTGCTCGCTGCAGACCATGTGGGATACACTCACACTGAATGCTATTACAAGCTGCATGAAAACTGGTGGTCCTCTGAGAACCATCCCAAAGCATACATAGTGTCTTTATAAAAAGAACACACTTGTGGTAACTCAGGAAGCCCCAACAGGCAGCTGAAGATCTTCTAGGTGCTTGCAAGAACCCATGGCCATCTTTGAGGCTGCAAGACAGAATAACCAAAAGCTCTGTAACATGCTGTTAGCGATCCCTGACACAGATACATGCACAATGTGAGCATCTACCATTGTTCTCCTCTCTGCAACTCCATTACCCAAAGGCACTTCTATCAACAACTAATGCAGATGGGCAATTCTTACCACGCAGAAGCAGCCTGCTCAACCAAGTATGATGCAGCCAAGCACTCTCCCCAGCCAAGCTCTTTAGGGTGGTCAAGAAGTGTCTTGCATCCACTGAAGAAGAACAAAATGCTACAAAAATCACACACATAACATCCTTTGCATGCTTAGATGCTGTTGTTCACATTTCACGCCTAATATCAGATGCATCTTGCTCTTTACAATCCAAGAAGAAAAAAAATATGCACACAAATGGATCATATATGTGTACCTTTGTAAATATAGATCAGAATGTACTTCATGTGTGAGCCATTTTTGTCCTGTAGTATAGGAAATAAGAGCCTTCCTGGAAAATGGCAACATGCAGATTTCTGATATTTATTACCCCAAGTGAGATGATGAAGTTTATTTTTGTTCTCCACACAAAAGTGGTCTCAGTGAAAATTGTGTGTGAGTTGCCAGCACTTTTGTATTTTGAAAGGTTATTGATGTGACTAGCAGGTGAACTGTAAAGAAAAGGCTCCAGCTGTTTCTTGTTTTGAATTCTTCCTTGGTGCAAGCACCGAGAGTAAATACTGGAATGGGAAAAGTTAAACTCATAAGTGTCCCAGTTACACTCAAAGAGAAAAGAATTAAACCCCTTACTTGTTGGTGTGCTATGCAGTTCTGCAACATTGATTTTATTCACACATACTGCACAGCTGTTTATTGAGTCTGACCCTTGAGGGGACACTGAAGAAACACTGGAAATGAAACTACTCAGAAAAAGGCAGTTTTCCTTTCCTGTTTACTTGATAGATGTTTCCAAAAAAAAAAAAAAAATAAAAAAATCAAAAAAAGAAGGAAGCATTTCTTTTGTAACAGTCACTTGCAAATCATTGCTTGAAATATTAGCATATACTTCAATACTTCTGATGTTTTCCCCATCTTATACTCCAGAACAGTTACTTTCACTAAAAATGAAAATAGTGGAGCAGCTACTCCTGTAGCTGTTCAGGAGACTGTAAAATAAAACTAAGCAATGCTGTCCTTTATTAAAATGATTTAGTAACCAGACCATGTCACTTTTTTAATACTGCCTTAAATGCTACTAAATGCTACTAAACCAGCCTTAAATATGTCATTCCTATTCTATTTGATTGTTTTGTCAGAATAAAAAATATAAAATACATAATGGACTCAAATAAAGAGAGATTGAAATGCAGTGAGCACATTCAAATCCCTGCAGATCTGATTCTGTAGGTAGGCAGGATGTTTGGGAAGTTGTTGCCTGACTACTTTTAGCTAGACTCTTGAAGAATCTCCCTTAATACAATTCTCCTTGAATTGAGCAATACCATCATAGGAATACAAAAAATTAAACATAAATTAAATAAAGCAGCATCAACTGAAACATTAATTATACTGAAGACAAAAAATGTACAAAAAACAATACCAACCCCCCTTTCTCCTTAGGTGCTTCTAACCAGCCAGTGGCAAGACCTGCACGGCTGAAAGCGATTTCCACAGCCTCCAATTCCATATTCATTCAGTTCTGGACAATTCATCACAACAGAAAAAAGGTAAAATTAACTTGAAATGGCAGATGTCTATACTTCGAGACTTTGAGAAGGATTCAGATTTAAGAATTCCCTTTAGTTTATGTTGCTATAGATTCAGTTCCTGTATATATGGCAAAAATTGAAATCCTAAGTCTGTGAGTGTAAGTGCTCTAGTGAATGCAGAAAAGAGAAATCATCTTTTCCTGAAGCACGGTGTGATAAAATCATAAACTACTGTGAAGATGCTACCAGCAAAACTAGTGTTTGAACCTCTGGAAAGTGTAAAGAGCTAGGTCAAGGGGACTTGACAGAACACAGAATCCAAGATACAACCAGAGAGAGAGCTGTCAAGAGCTCTGAAGACAGTTCAAACAAGACCGATACATGAGAAAAGCAGTTTCTAGATCTTTGAATTAAGACTGCTGAATAAATGCAAATCATTACTTTCCAACAGAATAGTCATCACAGGAGTGGTATGAGAAATGCAAATTTTAATTTAAGAAAATAAATAATTGGCATAACCAGCTCAGAGTTAGTGAGAAATTTTTCCCAGTGTTAACTTTCAGATTACTGGAGTATGACAAAAGCGTACAGGGTTTTCTTCCTCCTTTTTAAGCTATCTGAACTGGAGGTCAAATGTTTGGATAAAAGTGTATGCAAATTTGCCTTTTGTTGTAGATAGACTATTTTTTCCCATTATATTATTTCTAAGTTTTTGTTAAAGTTATAATGCTCGTAATCTTCTCCTCTGTGGTATCTACAGGAACAAGGACAATGCTGGAAACCTTCAGCCTGAACAGCTCAGCAGCTTAGGCCACCACATGCATTGATCAAATGGAAATAATGTCCATGACCGTCTACGTTACTCTGATTTATTTCAACAAATCTCAAAAGCTGTATTTAAAAAAAAAAAATAAAATAATAGTCTCAATAAGGGGTTTAATATTTTTCTGCAATTAATGCTCTTCTTTGGCTTACTGTCCAATCATTAAATATGCTCTATCAACCTCATTGCCTTTTAAAGAATCTGCTGAAAGTCTTTTCCTCTGACACACACAGAAGAAAATTGCATAAATTTAAAAAGAAAGGAAAAGAGTAAGCTACCAATTTAAACCTGCAGATTATGTAATGTTCCTCTTTTATGAATCAGATCTCAGTATTACAGAGTCAAAAACCTCACCTTGAAGAACTGTAGACTGCATCATCCTAGATGTTCCAATGTAGATAAGAGGATTAACCCTACATACGTGAGCACAAGCTTTCTTCCACTTAGGATTTCGCACTAATGCTGGCACGAAATGAACTGCTTTTCACATACAACAGTATGACGGACATCAGGCAATTTTCAACTCTTACTTTAAGGGCTAGAGTCTCTTCCTTCTAACAGTGTTGAACTATGTTTTACTGCACAAGTGGTTCACTGTAGGAGAACCTGCCCTAAGTGTTAGATATCACTCTACAAACAGCACTAAAGCCCATGGTTTTATCATTTACTTACTTCTGGTTTTATTTTAAAAGTCTCTGGTTATTTCTCTAATGATTCATAACTAACTCCTTACACGGCCAAACTGCCAAGTACTGAAGATCACCAATGGCTGGAAGTTAAAAAAAGGCAAGTTCATAACAAAACTGAAGACGAATATTTCTAATAACAAATGGTCAATTAGCCATTCTGTATCAATGATGTCATGTGACAAGTTTAAATTCAGATGTAATACCTTTGCAAAATTCTTTCTGTATCTCAAGCAAAAATCAGCAGATTGATGTGGATAATAGAGAAAAAAAGTCCTTAGTCCTGTACTGAAAACTGAAGCCCACCCAGACCTACCTGGCCTAAGGCATTCCAGCTCTTTGCAACAGCACACATGAAATGAATGTGACCTAGCATCATATTTAGACGCAGTAGTAACCCCAGAAGAGTTCACTGGGTACCTACTCACAGTTTTACAAGTAAATGCAGGTTTCATACAAAATCTAGAGCAAATGAAAATCTGCTGCAAACTCTTTAACTGCCCAGATACCATGCACTAGAAATCTAACTACCTGATCATAAAAGCCCTTTGGGATCTTTAAAACGTATTTTCGAGTGTTTATTTGTTTAACTTCTTTTTCCTTCTTTTGAAATACTGACAGTTATCATTTTTCTACCAGAGCATCTCCTTTCATTCTACAGTTCCCTCTCACCGATACATATACTGCATTTGTCCCAAGGCCAAAGGCAGATGTCACTCACCCTGGCTTGAGCCTTAAGTCCACTTTGAAAATAAACAGTTTTTAAATGTGTCTGCTGATGGGATATGCCAGAAGAAGCAATAGGGTTGGCATCCCTCCTTTTGCTCAAAGCCCTTCAGGATGAAAAATAGGGAACAAACTAGGGACATCAGAGTGCAGAATACTGCTGTAATCTCTCTAAGACCTCTCTGCTCCTCATTCCCACTACAGCCTCATTCCTCACCTGCCTGCAGCTTTCAATGCTCTATCACACAAGACACTCACACGCACCCTTTTAAACTATGTCTGTATGGATTTTTTTTACCTATCCAAGATCACCTCATCCACATTTTTTTGTGGGTAAGCTTCTGCACAAACTAATCTGATTCACAGTTCCAGCCTTTCATTCCCTTTATTCACTTACAACTCAACACCCATATATACTCACTTATCCCGTTACAACTAACTACTCTCTAGCTGAAAAATAATACTACTGCTGATCAGAGAGAAACAGAACGGTTTTATGTTCCTACTGAAATTCTGCAGCCAGATTACTTACAGGGCAATGGGTCCCCACCTCTTTGTGTGTCCTCTTCATTGCATAAAAATAGAAAGAAAGATGGTGGAGCTCCAGTTTGATATTCTTCTTCTCCTCCATATTAATAAATAGCTAGCCTGGGAAACCAATTTCCTCCATAAATTTGCAGATTGTTACATATGGCACTGCCTATTAGTATTTGCATTTAGAGATTTCCACTTATAAAAATGCATGCAATTATGTCTTTGCTATTAACTACGCTACACAAAGATAAATGTTTTTTAAACCTGCTGTAGATTCTAAAGGCCACAGAGTTTTTAGAAGTAGGTCATTTTAAATGACAGTAATTCAAGATTGGTCAATTCCCCGCCACTACAAAGAAGAATCAGGCAGAAAGAATATATTTAACTTAAACAAATTCCATCATTTCATGAAACAATTGAGCATTATGCTGCTAAATCTTACACTATATGCTTCTCTTTTTTCAAAGAATTAAGACTTAGACTCCTCAGATCAGCATGGGAAACTTTTCATTGCGAGAATTATTTACAAGACCACCAGAAAATAAATGGGATTATTTTATTTTTGTGCAAATGGCTTCTTATGCTTATATCTTCCTTTGTCTTTTGTAGCTTCGGTTCAGGAAAAGCTAATGCAACGTCTCCACCTGGTGGCCAGTCATATTTGGGTGAAATCGAAACATCCTGTTACCTGGTCAACAAAACATTTTCATCTCCCTCCTGCTTAGTCAAGCTATTGCTTAAAATTGGTTGTTACAATTAAATATAAAAAAAAAAAAAAAAAAAAAAGATTTCAGAGTCTATCACTAATCTACTGAGTATACAATGCTATACATAGGTACCTCCCTGGTTTGTAATTTTGCACAGATTAGCGCACTACTGGCCGCGCCAAATGACGTGATAACTTCAACTTAAAAGGTGGTATCTTCCCAAAATCTGTTATGTATCTCAAGCAAAAATTAGAAGACTGATGTGGGCAATAGGAAAAAGTGTCAGTGTCTTGAAATTTAGTTTTGATACACAATCACCAAGGAGACCAAGCATGTGGACAAAAATGTGGGGAAGGTCTTAACAGGGTAGCATGTGATACAAAATTAAAGACTAAGTATTTCCCACCAGAAACTGAAAATTTCATAGCAGAGCTGGAGATAAGGAATGGACAGATGAGCTAAAGAAACAAAGAAAGGTAATTAGAGGAAGAGAACAGTTCATCAAAGAAAAAAGGTTCAGTGTGGTGGGTTGAGCCCAGCAGGAGCCAGGTGCCCACCAAAGTGGCTCTATCACTCCCATCCTCAGCTCAGCGGAGAGAAAATACAGCAAAAGGCTCATGCATCATGATAAGGATAGGGAGAGACTGCTCACCAATTACTGTCATGGGCAAAACAGATTCAACTTGGGAAAAGTTCATTTCATTTCTTAGCAATCAATTTCTTAGAATAGAATAGGATAATGGGAAATAAAACTAAATCTGAAAATACCTTCCCTCCACCATGCTCCCCTCTTCCTGGGCTCAACTTCAATTCCAATTTTTCTACCTCCTCTCCCCAGCAGTGCAGAGGGATTAGGAATGGGGACTGCGGCCAGCAATTCATCACACACTGACTCTGTCATTCCTTCCTCCTCAGGGGAGGACTCCTCACACTCTTCCCCTGCTCCACATGGAGTCCTTCCCACAGGCGACAGTCCTCCATGAACTTCTTCAATATGAGTCCTTCCCACAGTCTGCAGTTCTTCACCAAATGCTCCAGCATGGGTCCCTTCCATTGGCGCAGCCATTCGGGAACAGACTGCTCCAGTGTGGGTGCCTTCCATGGGTGCAGTCCTTCAGGAACAGATTGCTCCAGCGTGGGTCCCCTGCAGGGTCACAACTCCTGCAGCAAACCTGCTCCACCGTGGGCTCCTCTCTCCATGGGGCCACTGCCAGGAACCAGCTCCAGCACGCACTTCCCACAGGGTCACAGATTCCTTCAGGCATCCCCATGCTCTGGTGTGGGGTCCTCCATGGGCTGCAGGTGAAGATCTGCTCCACCATGTACCTCCATGGGCTGCAGAGTCACAGCCTGCCTCACCATGGGTTGCACCACAAACTGCAGGGGAGTGAATCTCTGTTCCAGCACCTGAAGCACCTTCTCCCTTTCTGCTCTGACCTGGGTGTCTGCAGGGCTGTTGCTCTCACCTATTTCTCATACTTCTCTCCCACCAAAGTTCAAAGAAGTATTTTCCCCTTCTTAAATTCATTATCTTAGATGTGCTACCACCGTCACCACTGGGCTCCATCTTGGAGCCAGCTCACATTGGCTCTTTCAGACATGTGGGAAGCTTCTGGCAGCTTCTCATAGAAGCCACCCCTGTAACTTCTCCCTGGCCTCCCTCAAAAAAAGCCCCCAAAACAAAACCCTTGCCATGCAAACCCAACAGATTCAGAAAATTAGTCTAGCAGTTACTATAGAATGGTTTGGGTTGGAAGATCACCTTAAAAGATCATCTAGCTCCACCCTGCCCAGCAAAGTACAGAGACACCTCCCACTAGACCAGGTTGCTCAAAGCCCCATACAACCCAGCCTTCCACTGTCACTGTAAGTAACAAAATTTAAGAACAATTTTAAAGAAATCAGTTTGGGTATGCCCTAGTTTCAGTTGTTAAGAGTTATCTTTTTCTCCTTCCTAGTAGCTGGTGCAGTGCTGTGTTTTGGCTTTAGTCTGAGAACAATGCTGATGACACACCAATGGTATAGTTGTAGCTAAGTAGCGCTTATCCTGATCAAGAACTTTTCAGTCTCATGCTCTGCCAGTAAGGAGGGACATGGGAAGCCGTGAGGGAGCAGAGACAGGGCACCTGACCCAAACTAACTTCCATACCACAGCACTTCATACCCAGTATATAAACTGGGTGAGTTATCCAGAAGGAACCAATCACTGCTCAGGTCAGGCTGGGTATTGGTCAGCAGGTGGTGAGGTACTGTACTGTGCATCACTTGTGTTTATTGTTGTTTTTCCTTTCCCCTTTTAGTTTTATATTCTCTCCCTTTACTATTTCCTTTATCATTATTAGTAGTAGTTTTATATTATACTTCAGTTATTAGACTGATCTTATCTCAACCTATGGAGATTACACTCTTTCAATTCCCCACACCATCCCTCCCAGAAGGGATGGGAAGATGGCAGTGAGCAAACAGCTGCATGGTGCTAAGTAACTGGCTCTGCTTAAACCACAACAATGCACTTGCCATTCATGATGGCTGAATCTTAGCTGTGTAGCAGTGGATGACAATGTACCATTTGGAGAAGAAATATTTTTCTATTACAGGACTGAACTTGCATAATTACATAATTATTGGCCAAAGATATACATTCCAAGTAAAAATAAAATAAAAAAAAAAATAGTAATTGTTTAAATGCACTACATAAGGAATCTTTGATTTTCTTTTTTTTTTATGAAAACACTTCAACTATACTGTAAGGTTAATGCAAATGCTACATAAATATATTTTAAACAACAACTTTATTTGCCCTCTCTCTAAAGCTTCCCTGAATTAATCTTCTGCATGATCCAGTTCACCATTAAGTCCTGGTTTGAGTATCTCTGGTGAGCTAAGCCTATCATTAGCGCAACTGTTCACTGGTTTTGGCAGGGACAAAAATAACAGCATGCCATAATCACCAGAACAGCTTTGAATCTAATGATCCAAAATTAAATTAATATCTACACTCTTTGGCATCAGTTATCAAATAATAACTTGTTAGAACAGATACTGTGGATTCATATTATAGAACTGTAAATTTATAGGCCATTGGTCTTTTATTCATTCTGAGCATTTGCAACCTGATTGAATACTTGCAGAAAAAAAACCAAACCAAAACAACAAAAACCACAAATAGAGTACTAGTAAGACTAACAAAATTTTTTGTTTGATACAAAATATGTTCTATAGTGGCTTTAGAGGAAACTCTGTGTGTGTGTGTGTGTGCACGTGTGAGAGTTTCGATTTGAATGGGACAAGATTTCCGTGGAACTGTACAATACTGCTCTGTCCAGAGCACCAGATGAGAAAACCAAACAGCCAAACAGCCATCTTAGATATGCAGTCACTAATGCTGATGTAGCCATTCTCCCACACGCTTTTCTTTTGAGGCTATTCCACCTTGTACAAAATACCTACACAGTCACTGAGGCAGGGAATAGTAAAATCTCAAAAAACCTATCTGGACTTTCACAGAGCAGCTTCAAGATTAACCTCCAGGCTCCCTCCTGTACCCATCCAAACTGTGGATCAGCCTCCCATATGGCCCAGGATTACCCACGACCACACACAAGTATGTACCCTACAGGTATGCTGAGCTCCCTGTTGGCAGTATGCCTGCAGTGACAAAGGAGCATCACAACCACAGCAACAGTCAGGCCATCCACGAATCTGTAGAGTCAAGGTTGTAAAGCCAATCTGCAAATAACTGACAACAACTGCAAATTTTTAACTCCATAACCAAAACCAAAAATGAAGGCATTTGTGGGGTTACTTCTTCCTCTGTCAAGATATTCCTGATGTTGTATTAAAAAAAACTATTATTGTTACTCACATTCAGTGCGGTATGCATCCATGACCTACAAACTCCTACTATGGAGGATAAAAAAAGTTCATTTAAAAAATAATACAGAAGTATTGTGGAAAGAGGAACATCTACAAAAGATTCCCACAGAAGAATGAACAAGACTTTCTCAGATGTCCCACATCACAGAATAAAGTAATTCTGAAGAAAAAAAAAAAAAAACAACTAAAAAACAAAACCTCCAATGTCAACTCCTCCAGTCTTGCAGGAAACAGCACAAGCTGGTTCCTTTCAGGCACTTCATCTAATCTAGTTTTAAATGAGCCACATAATGAGATTCCTAGATGTTCCCTTGGGAACTTATCCTACAGTTTAATAGAACTAATTTTTTCAGGAAATTTAAATTATTTTTTATGTCCTCCTATTACTTCTAGCTATATATATCATATACTTCATACAGCAAAATTTTCCTGAATTACAGTAAATAGCAATCTTTCTTTACAAGAAAGCAACCCTTACCAACATTAATAAGCTTACTAATTTCAACACGGTTTTCTTCTTCAAATCAACTTAATTCAGTTGAAAGCTTACAAAGTAAAATCCAATTAAAAGTTTCTCTACCAAATATATTTAACAGATAATAATGTTGCAAGGTATCCTACAAATGTGTCCCATTTGAAAATTAGGGTTATTATTACTGAGGAGTTACATTAGGTAAGTGCCCTTAAATTGAAAACCTCCTTACTTAAAAATATATGGAGTGTAAAAATAAGAGGGAAGGGGCAAAACCTTCCACTAAATTCTTACTGCCTATATGAATGAAATAAGCTCTCTGCTTTACTTTTAGCTTTTTTTCCTCTAGTTTTAGCTCAGCCAAATTTGCACTCCTCATCACTATATATGTGCTGGAACACCTCTCCTCTGAAGGCAGACTGAGAGCTGGGCTTCTTCTCTCTGGAGAGGACTCCATGGAGATCTTAGCCTTTCAGTACCTAAAAGGGGCTACAAGGAATCTGGAGAGGGACCTTTTACAAGGGCATGCAGAGAAAGGACAAGGGGCAATGGCTTTAAACTGAAAGAGGGGAGATTTAGATTAGATATTTGGAGAATGAGGGTGGTGAAACACTGGCACAGGTTGCCCAGAGAAGCTGTGGCTGCCCCATCCCTGGAAGCATTCAAGGCCAGGTTGGATGGGGCTTTGAGCAACCTGGCATAGTAGAAGGTTTCTCTGCCTGTGACAGGGGCGTTGGAAGCTCCTTCCAACCTAAATGATTCTACGATGCTATAAGACACTTGCTGACAAAAAGATGTTACACTAGAAGACTTGTATATTAGAAAGAAACTAGAAAAAGAACTTTCTGCTACTGTGGCATATTGTCTGTCATTACATCACATAAAGATGGTGCCCTATCATCAATAGTTCTGGTAAAGCTTATGCGTTTCTGAAGTATGGCATGGAGATAATTAGGTGTATCTATACTACATCTATGCTACATTATCTTGATTGTATGTGTGTTTCTATATAGTAAGTGGCCCAAATATGATATATAGTCTAGTATTGAGCACTAATCCAGTTGCCTAAATGGGGCCAAGCTGTTAGTTACCAGAGAAACCATCTGTTCCCAAACTGAATCATCTGTAACTAGGTCAGGTACATCTACAATACATTGTACATAATCTAAGAAAATAACAATTGTCAAAGAGTAAAGCTGGAATAGATGCCTCACAGCAATCTGTTCTGACCCACACTCAACATGCAGGACTTTCTCCCTGTGAGGGACAATGTGCACAAAGCACAGGTAAATTCTAAGCCAAGACAGGGTGCCCAGGGCCTTGTTCAGATACTGCTTTGTATCTTCAAGGAATGGAAAATCCACAGCCTCTCTGGCAGTGCTTACCTGGTCTCACTGGGAATAACTTTTTTTTTTCCCCTTGTAATTGACTGAAATTTCCCTTGCTGCAACTTGTGTTCACTGCTCTTCCACCTTCTGCTGCACACCCCTGAGAAGCATCTGGCTGTGCTTTCTCTATGCTTTCAGTTTAGGTAGTTGAAAACAGCAACTAAATCCAGACCAGTATGTGGGTAGACTTCCTCACTACACAGGCACACTGCTCACTCGCACTCAACCTGCTGTCCATCAGAACCACAAACACCTGATACTGGATACACCCTCTTTTTCTGCAGGCCTGCCTTCCAGCCACTCAGTTCCCAACTTGTACTGTTGTACATGGTTGTTCCACTCCAGCTGTCCCTCCCTTGGACTTGTGTGTGTCCAGTTTGCCCAGAAGTGGTCCCTAGCTCCATCTTCCTAATCCATCCTCAAATTTCTGGTGGAAACAAAACACTGAAAATATAATATTTACAAAGAAAACTAACAGTATGAATTACGATGACCAGATTCAACGAAATCTTAACAGCAAGCATTAAGCAGAATTGTACTGTCCAGGTTCAAACAGGCTATTTGCACCTTGTTCAGCAGCTGCTGTACCTGCAGGCATCTGCAATTACTAGCTGCCTTCCTGCCTGCTTTCCTAATTCCTCAGGCACTAGGAACGGTGCCTCCGAGCATGCCCTGAACTACTTCAGTTTCAGCACCTCAGTGCTTATCTCCCACATAAACGCAATTGGAATCCAAGTGTAGCCTTTTTTCAACCAACATCCTTTAGGGGCCAAGCATTCAAAAATGCAAGTGAGTGTTCCTACTTCCTAGCCCATACGGGTCCCCAGTTATGAAAAGGCTACTCTGAGAGACCACCTCACATAAATCATGGGGCAAACCTCTTAGCCTTTTTTTTGGTTTCTTTTTTCTTTGCCAGAGAAGACAACTGCAAACAAATACTAATCATCATTTAATGGTTAAACTATTCACCTAGAAAATGAGAGATGTTTTCAGCTTGAGAGTGTCCAAAACCATACCTTCCATAATCAAATTATAACAACATGGGGAATCTGTCATTCCTTCTTCTTAAAACTGTTCTACTGTGGACAAGAATGACCAGGTCATAGAAGCAACATTTTAAAGGACATACCTTAATCCTGCTAGTTAGGCTACAGAATCATACTCTTTTACACAAGGAATCCCATAGAGCTCGGTGCACTGCTGGAAATCTCTGGAAGAAAGGGAAACTGTTCTTTCTGGAAATGCCATCGACTGTAGGCACTTTTCCTGGGTTGTGGCTATAGGTTTACTGCGAATTTGTGTTTTATGAATAACTGCTCACTGTTGAATGAGCTATCTACAGTCATGTAGCTCAGGAAAGACTACACGGGCAGAAGTCCCTACTTAGACTCCTCATAAAGGGCCTAGTTCTAGAAGGTGTAGCATTTAGAATAGATTCTCACCCTCAGTTTTCCAGATCCAGTTTGTAGACCATTTTAAATAGCACATTGAGAGGTCAAGACTTTTCTCCATACAGTCCACAGGAAGCCCCAGCATTCCCCAAGGGTTTCTATGCCTGGGATAGGGAACCCAAAACACAGCTAGATGCCAGATTCAGAGCTGTAAATTTTTTGTAAGGCATTATGTCTTACTAAGCACAAAATAAGGCATACCAGGTTTCAGTCAACTTTTCAGTCTGGCTATCACAGCAGACTCCACAGCTCACACCACAGCACAGGGAAGATGCTTCAGAATATGCTCTAAATGCCTCACATGTCCTATGGAGAAATGCATAAACCAGCCAACCAGAAACACTGAGTACAGGCACCTGAGATGCCACTCTTCTTTAGCCAGCTTATGACACAGGTAGGTTCCTCCACCCACTCATTCACAGCCCCATAGCTTCTAATAAAATTAGAAGTCAAATTTGTCTCATACACTAGTGCGCTTTATTCTTTAAAATAGAAAAGGAGAATATAATCTATTATGAAGTAGTCCAGTGCATTAAACCCAAGTGAAGAAAATGCAAAGCTAATTCTCTATTTCAGACAAAAGTTGTTGGTTTGTTTTTCCTTATTTTTAACTTCTTTCAGATATGTGCTTTAATCCCAGAACTATTAGTTATTTGATCTCTCTTGTAGAAGGTGTCCTGCTTTGCAGAAAAGGAACCAAGATTAATTTGGGAACATAAAGGGTGTAAAACACAGGGAACATGAGTGGATTATGAATGTCCAAGTGTCTGTTCCTAGAGTTGTTACATCAATGAGTGTTTCATATAAAAATGAGTCTGAATTCCTTTGACAAGAAATTGCAGCATAGGTTTTCTCCTGCCCAAGAAATTGTCTAGCTCCTAGACTGAACTCCGGTGGCTAAAAAGAGACGTATCACAGCTCTTTAATACTTTTTTTTTTTTTTTTTTTACAGTAAAACAGCTTCATGCGGGTGAGCAGCAAGCTTATAGCTTGAAGGTGGGAAATGAGAGATGAAGCTTTGAACCCCTGGAGGCAGAAGGGGGAATATTGGCTTAATGCAAAAGTAAGCAAAATTCCACATTATATGGAATGTCAGATTAGAGGAGATCAGTGGCTCCATGACTTAAAAGAAAATGAACATAATTAAAGAGCTTGATCATATATTATGTGTTAAATTCAAACTCCTATGAAATCAGGGTGATTAAACACTAAAAAATTAATCAAAATCAAAGTCTGTTAAACAGTGTTTTCTCTCAACACCATGGTATTCCTTTAAAGTAAAAAAAAAAAAAAAACCTGAACCCATTTAAACCCCACTTTTATTCTATTTTTTTATGATTATTATTTTCAGCAAGATAATTTTACAGAACTAGGTCCAGTTATATTTCAGGATCACCTAGTGAGATTCCTGATGCCTGCTGCTCACTAAAATGACATCACAATCATAAGTTTAATTCCTTCACTATTCAGATCTAGATGTGGTAGTCCTAGAAACATTCTTACTAAATTTGTAGGAATCAAGTTAGCTGTCCTTAAAGTCAGTTCACAGCTGAATACATATTTTCATTATTTTGTTTATTATTATGGGAAAACTGATTCCTGAAAGAAACAAAAAGAGCTATTTTCAAATGTCTATGAAATCTCATTGATAAATAGAAATTTACCGGGTGCTAATAGCAATGTACATTTTTAAGTGCTTTTGAATAACAGCCTGAAAATAGAGTATGTATCTACAGAAATCAGGAACTTGCCACCAAACATTTTCTTACATCAGGGTTTCCCTAAAACAGCATCCCCAACCTTTTTCTCCTACTCTGATTATTCTAACATTTCATCCATTCTCAGAAGAAAAGCAGAGAGATCGTGACTTAAAGGAAAATTAAGAGGGGTAAACACCCCAGAGATGCCTGCTGGAGCCGTGACAGCATGCAGGGAGTCACGGAGTGTCACTGCAGCTCACTGGATTCACCGGTAAGAGCTCAGAGCAAGATGGTTTCCAGAGGCACTGCCAGCATACAAACACCTCCTAAGGGAATCCAAAGAGGAGTTAAGCTAATACAACTGCTTTCACATCAAGCATTTCCTCCTGCCCCACACAGGATGAGGGCTATAAAGCATTCCCAGCTCTATCTGGAGCAGCTTTCCCAGTCTCAAGTCAGTTGGTAAAGCTTTTTACAATAGCAAAACTGTCATTTTTGGGGAATCCCTGCTCCCCCAGGAATACTCAAAGTGTATCCTGATGCTCTTGCCCTGGCAGACTGCATTGTCTCCCACTTACGAACAACTCCTTGACTTTCTGAGTCCAGTCTTTCCTCTCTTCTTCTCATACCTCTACATGTTTCTGTAGCACATACACTCTGAAACATCTCGGCTGAAGCTCATACTTTGTATCAACACATAAATGATAAAACATAGCTAACAAAGGCCTTTAATGCCTATGTCATGGAGTCTGAGCTCAAATAAAACATTGATGGATCATACCAGGGAGCAAAACACTCAAGATCACTGACCCACACCAAACTTATTGCCAAGCACTTCTACAAGTCATATAAGCAGGTGTCTTAAAAAAAAAAAAAAAAATCACAAATTATCTATGTAACAGATATTTGCATGCCTCTAACTGAAGCATTTCTTAGAGAAAGACTGCAAATCAGGGACAATGAGTAGGTGAGCATATATATTCTCAAGAATAGTTTATCCCTTCAGATTTACACAATTAGCCAACATAGGAGTACTCCTATACACCGTCACAGACGGTGAAAGAGACAAATACACTGGTGAGTCTTCAGCAAAGGAATTACAGAGACATTTTAAACATCTGGGAGAGGAAGGAAAGATCAGACGACAGACGAGATAAGGCAAAAGAAGAGTTAAACTACTGTTCCCAAAGCCACCTCTCAGTTATCTAAAGGGACATGAACCACCTGGCAGGCCGACAGGCTTTCTCTGTACCTCAACCTATTGGGGCACCTCTGTCCTAACAGTCTCTTCCTATAAACACAAGCTGGTTTTGCAAAGGCTCTCCTCAATGGAAGTTTCTAGCCATGGCTGGAAAAAGCCAAGCAGAATACCAATGTAGTCTTCGTTCCTTTGCCATTTACACTTAAACAGGGAATGGAGACAGCTGAATGAGACTGGATAGCCATGTGCTAAAATAAGAGTCAGGGACTCTTATTTCATGTGGTGCATTCCGAAAGAAAGGATTCGAAAGACACTAAGGTATGAAGAGAACAGATTATTTTTTGTTTGTTTCTATGAGCTCTTCTTCACGGTCAACACTCATATTTAACGTCCTATCTTTTTACTACAAACTTTAAATGTCTTTACACACTAGGTTAGTACTGACACCTAAACTTCTGCCTGAAAGCCCAAACTTCTATGATTCCTGGCATGTAAGAACATTCAATAACTCGTTAGCCATTTCAGAATTACTGAGACACTTATCCCATACCTCCAGTGAAGCCTTTTCCTTCTCTGCCTCTCTTCGTAGGAATCCTTAATGATCTCAAATCTCCTCCTCTCAGGCCCGCTATTTCTGCTGGTCAAGGTCTGAATGCATTTCCTTCTGGAGATAGTATAGGGTTACTCCCAAATCAGCCAGAAAGGATCAGCGAAATCAGGAAGAGATGCTCTTCCTCTAGTAACACTGCATGTGGTAAGCTACTAAAACTCAGGCATCTTATTGTACAGTTACAGTATCATAAAGCTCCCTCAGGAAAATAAAATAAAAACTGCACACACACATCCCCTGTCCCATGTGCCCCCATCATACCACCTCACCAGTATCAGGTAAGCTTTATGAAACATTGTAAAGTACCAGAACATTAGAAAAACATCTAAGTAGTATCTTTAATCTAGTTTAAATCTTCAGCAATGCACATCTTTAAAAGTAAACAATGGAAAACGTTTCTCAAACTAACTGCATACAAATCTAAAAATGTTTTAAGTACTGGTATTATAACAGCGTGCCTATCTAGCATGTAATGCCTGGCTGCCTTCACAGACAGTACATCTGACTAGCACAAAGCAGACAAAGACTATGGTATGCACCTCATCTAGAAAGCTGCGTAGGCAGAAAGCTGATGCTATTCATACAGCATTCAAAAGCAAACCTTGACGCAGCACAGGACAGATATAATCCACAGCACGCTATTACCTAGAGGGCAACGATTGTTGCTTGACACTATCCCACAAAGAACGTACTGAGGTAGCCTGAGATTCTTCCCAAGGTGCTCACCAACCACAAATGTCACAGAGAGCTTCAAAACATGGCAAGTTACACATGGATAATAAGCATTTTATTATTCATGACAAAAAGGCAGAATACTGAATACACCAATATACACAGGAAGATTTTTAATTCCAAACAAATGCAACCAGTTCTCTATCACTATAATGGATTAAAAAAGTAGAAATAATCAATGACACAGTATAAACAAATACAGAAATACATTTAGTAAATACAACCAAATGATAAGCAGTAGTTTCTATTGAAGTTTTACCAAATCATAGTAGTGGTTTTGCTCAGAATTATACTTGCACAGTAACAAATAGATAGCACACCTTAACTTCCAAATCTTAAATATATTTTTTTTTCAACTAGATTACAAGTATAGCCTCTTCCACTTACAAGAAAAAATATGTTACATCTGAGGTTGGGGCAGGGGAAGTACACACCAGAGAAAGGCAACCAGGGAAAAAAATCCATAGCCAAACATCCCAGCAATGTAATCTAAAAACCATCACATTACCTCACAATGCACTTCTGAAAATCCATGTCAACAGTTGCAACAAAAGGCATTCTATATATTTACAGGTGCAGCATAACCCTGAAAATACTTTCAATTATCTAGTTTTTACCTTACACACTTTGAGTATCAGACCTTGAGCAAAAGAAATACTTTATTATTGCAAGCTAGACTCATAATGAGTTGAGCAAAACACACGCATTCTTGCAAATAAATCTAACATTTGCAACTTGCAGAACATAAAAATAGTACATACAAAGCTATTTTTTTCTTAATCATAATTTTTAGGCTCCATTTTGAAACATTAGTCAAGCAGTGTTCTACAACTATACACAACTTAAAAGCACAATATACTTTACATTAGCAAAAAAACCCCCAAACAAACAAAAAAAAAAGTTAAAATTTGCCAGTCCTGTTTATGTAATATTAATATACAACTTGCATTTAGGGTATCCAAATGATCTTTAAAAAGAAAAGACACCCAAGCACCTGCTGTTCTAACTGAATACAGCCAGACGGTACAATCAGATTTAATGAACTCTTAGGTGTCAATACCTTTACATGACAGTATTACCTGACACTACAATGAAGATAGCCCAGTGAAGTACCTAACATTCCAGGTAAGCTTGTAATTTTAACTAGGAAAAACTCAAAATTCTGCAATATATAAAGAAAACTTAAGCATAAATGCTTACAAAAAACCCTCAATTTAATCAATACATTAACATGACTTCTGATACTTTAGCTAATATTATCTTACACATTTTCTGATTTATTAATGGGCATCTTTCACTTGTATGCAGAACTAACTTTGTAAAGATTTGCCGTCATTGTCTTATTTCTTACTTATTCAGATTTCCTGGACATGTCTCTCTTCTTTAAGAATGAAAACGAATCTGTTTTCCAGGTAAAGCTTTCAGGTTTTCACAGGAATTAAATACATCATGATATGCAGGGCTAAGTGTTCTTAGATCTTATTTTTAAATAGAGATGCATTAGATATACTGTCTATCATTAGGGCTGTATTATTTTCTTCATTTAAATTCAAACAATCACAGGGCATATAATGAAACCCCTTATACTTCAGGCCTCTTCATGCTTATCACTGTCCCAACCTTGAGAAAGGAGGCAGGGGGAAATGTAAAATTAAAAATAATAAGATTAATGAAAAAATAATCAGAGGAACACCTAACAAATTCTTGTAATTTCAGAATGGCTACTGAAAAACACGTACTGAGACATATGCAGCATACTATCACTTTTCAGTTCTGAAATTTCCACCTACTACAAAGAATTAAACAAAAAACCAACCAAACAGCCTCTAAATACTTCCCTTCAAGATACAAGGAGACTAAACCATGGAGAAAACTTCCTGTCTTCATCTTGACAGATAGGTGGGGAGGATGGAGAAGAGAACACAGGCACACCAGCAGAGAAAACAACCCCAACTGGAATGCAACTCAGATAGCAAGAGGACTCAGACCAGTCAATGGCATCTTTACATCAAGAGCTAAACGAAAACCACATAATGGGCATCTCTCCCAAAAATAGGGATCCAAGGTTTTGGCTTACTCTTTAGCAAATAGTCACCTAACAAGAGCAAAGATACTCATAAAACCTTTGTAATTAGGAACAAAGAGAAGAGTATGTTTGACATCTTTGTTTCCTCAGCACCCAAAACAATGAGGCAACACCACCACTATAAATCAGATGTTATGACAAATAAAGTTATATGCTTATATATGCACACATAAATTGTAAAGCACCCTGACAGATGTTTGCCAAAACCACGATTGTCTAATTAAATAAATATCTCAAGAGATCTTGGAGAGAAGGAAAAAAAAAAAAAAGTACCTGGAGTAGTACCTTTTTTTTTTGTTTTTTTTTTTTTTCTTGTTGTTGTTGGGGTTTTTTTAATGAATTGACATAGTACTTCCCTGACTGCGGTCTACTTATTCAAATCTTTTGATAGTATCTTCACACACTGACTTTCTAGACTGTGGAGCATAGAATCACAAGTCTCAACCAGTGCTTCTGGTAGTATTAAGTCATTCTACTTTCTACTTATCACAGCGCTGAAAAAAAAAAAAACAACTTCTTCACATTATTGTCCATCTTTTGCAGCTTTTCTTTCAGTTTCATATGTGAACACAGATCCTCCGTTAATAAGATTCCAGTACACACTTTACCAGATTTCCTTATCTGAAACTCTATCACAGATAACCCTACGGTTTGGATAACTTCCTTTGTTTCACTCTTGCTTTATTTCTGTCAGCAAAATAGAGGCTTTGTTGTCATTATAATCTGGTTCACAAAGGGAAGCACAGTAAGGATTTGTATGCTTAGCCTACAAATCTGTTTTTTCAGATTTAATTCTGTCAACTGGAATAAGACAGCACCTAATTCTAAAGGAGGCTGCATGGCCAGCAGCAATTAAGGCATGAGCTAGATTGTTCTCCTTGTGCAGAACATCCACCTCTAACTTCATCTCAGAGCCATAGTGTTTAAAATGAAATATCAGACCAGGATTACTAAGAAACTCCTGAAACAGAAGTTTAGCTTCATCACTCCAGTATTCCCCCTTGGCAGGAACTATATCATGCAAAGAGCAAGAGTGTGCCAAGTGTGGTATATAAGACAAACTTTTTGTTATGACTTTAAGTTTATGGATATCAGAGTAAGGGATGCTCTTCAGAAAGCCATACTCAATAAATCTAAGAACAACAGACTGACTTGTTACTTCACTAATTTCTGCCCTGTTCCACTGTGCTTCCAATCCAAACTTGATCAAGTAGCTAGCACCAGGAGCCACAAGTTCTTGTGGCAAAGCTGGCAAGTTGTCAGGAAGGTCAGAGAGCAGCAAAGACAAGTTTTGCATGCAACCAAGTAAGTTTTCAAACTGGACGCAGAAGTTTGAAGGATCAGTAACTGCAGTTTCAAACCCAGGATACCTTCTGCCAATCTGCAGCAACCATGCGGCTGAATTTTTTTTGAATGATGTATCACACTCCTTACAATCTGTATTCCTGGATTTTTCTCGTCCAACAATAGCCTGACAATGACTTAATAGCGTGTCCAAATACTCCTGAAGCAGAACTTCCCCTATTAAAATATCTACTTCCCAGATATGAGAGCATTCCAAGTATCTCAAAAACAAGATCCTAATTCCATGATCCAGGAGTGCATTTACCACATGGACGAACTGATTTTTCTTTATTTTCTTAAACCAAACCCATTTACAAAGCACAGCTTGTTTAGGAATACTTCTAATCTCATCACTGAACATCTTTGCATTATTTAAGGGCACCATCTCATACTTTCCATAATCCATGAAAAAAACTAGCATTAACTTCTCTTGGACAAATTTCTTTATCACTCTTGACCGATACCACTCCAAGTTAATTTTGGATTTTGCCATGCATTCCAATCCTTCTTCAATGTCATTCACTCTACGCAAATCACTCCTCTGTGCTTCTTTGACAAGCACTACATTCAACTCATGCAATACTTCCACATTTCTAAGTAATTGTACATGAAATTCTCCACTCTCTAAAATATTAACTACTTCTGCTCCTTCTACCTGTCCAGAATTTAAATACTGAGGAAGGACATTTAAGGGTGTTTTGAGAGTGCTTTTCATCCTAACAGCCTTAGTTTTGCTTTGATCAACTAAACCATTCCTAGACCTCCTATCTTGAGGATTACTGCTTGTAACCAGAATCCGGTTTGGCCTATTTTCCTGATTATGCATTGGTCGGTTTTGCCACCTTGTCCTGCCTTTTTTCTGCAGAAGGTCATTAGACACAGATTTTCCATCACAAATTATATCTATTTCCCATTGCTCTCCATGTTGCTGTAAGAACTTGCAAGTGACTGGCTTGTTATTTGTTCTGCTTACTAAACAGGAAGTACTTTTATTAGTCCAGCGTTCACTAGGAACACTTTGTATTCTGCTAAGGAAACAATGAACACTGAGCCTTGGCAAAGTTAAGAACTTTTTCTGAATCCTGCAGATTTTTGAAGGACTTACAATTGCTGCATTACCACAGTCAATGAACTCTATCTCAACAGAGTTTCTCCATTTCAGAGCTTTAATAACTGATCTATAGTAAAAACAACCAGTGTCATGCTCTGCAACAATAAGGTCCCCTACCACGGGCACATCTAAGCCATTTCCATGACCTATATTCTCCATAGTTTCATTTAACTCTTTTGCTAGTTGCATTATTAAGTTTTTATCCTCTGCAAACTGAACATAAAAACTTGATGGACTATTCACATGAGAAATATAACCCACTACTTCTGAATTTACCTGAATATCACGTTGAGGAAGACTGATTAATTTAGGTACATTTTCATTAATCCTTTCCTGCTGACCTGCATAATTTGGTCTTTCATTATGAGATTTGGAGATAGCACTTACAGTTGCTTCCTTTGAATTTAAAGCAGGCTCTCCAACCAGAGGCTCCTCTCTGTGCTCTGGAACAGCACTGAGAGTATCTCTATAAACTGGTTCTTCCCTGTCCTGTGAAGTTGGAGGTTTTGAGTACCCACTACCCAACTTTTGTGTGATATATACAGCATTCTCTTCATCTCCAAAATTCTGCCCAGTACCTGTCTGAGAGCACGCTCCACATCCCTGGCGTTTCACTTCAGTTTCCAATGTAACTCTTTTAGGATTTTTAGCAGTTACTTTGTTACTTTCTTTGTCATCTTCCATGTGACATACCACTCCTCTGTTACTTCCAATAAACTGTTGTGTATAATTTTTCAGCACCAGCTCTTCCAATACTTTTTCTTTAATTCGCTGACTTATTTTGAGCTGTCCATCATACAACTCCACAAGAAACTGTCCATCTGATTCTCTGGATACAATTACAGCCTTCAGCAGTTTATCAAGAAACGTTTCCTCAAACCATCTAGTAATTCTTGCTGAAATTTTTGTCTCCCTAAGATCTGACAGACAACATTTAATAGCTTGCATGGGTGTGAATATTAGGTCAGTGGCAAAGTCTGGAATAGGCATCAACTCGTCTCTCTCTACCATACTCTGATTTCCAAAATCCACAAAGCCAGCACATAAGTAGGATGGCGATTCCACAGGAAAAGCCAAAGCTCTATAAAAGAGACCATCTTCAAAATATCTGGCTATACATAATTGTGTACTGCTGGTATCATATTTTGCATTATTTGGCATTTTACTTATGGCACCCACCTTCTTCATCAATGTCTCTAGAGTTTCAGTGTTTCTATTAAGCTGGCAATAGAATTTTGTGGGACTATGTATGTGAGTTATATAAACTTCCTCCTCATCTCCAACTTTTAAATTAAAAGATGAGTAGCAAAAACTGCACAGAGAACCCAAAGATGCAAGGTTTCTCAAACCAGTATATTCTGACTGATTGAGTCCACCACCTAGTTCTCTGAAGAATTCCTCTGCACTAATAAATGGAGTCTGTAAGTCAACTATATTGCATAAACAGTTGGGGCCTACAAGAGCAAGAGCATAAATTACACAAGTCAGCGGTCCTCCAGAAGCAGAAATGAAGTCTTCAAAACGTCTACACATTTCTTCAGACCAATTAAGTGAGTCAACCTGTAAAAGTACATTTTTAAGTGCACAATGAAATGCTTGACTTTCCAGGGTCAGGAAATCAGGAAGAACAGCCTGAAGATCTTTAAGTAAAACTCTTTCTCGATACCCATAGTCTACAAAGATCACATCAACTTCATTTGGGGATACTTCCTGCACAACAGTTGCCCTGTACCACTTCCCATCTTTGGGACATTTAACAATACAGGCAAGCTGTCCAGTTTTGTAAGGACTGGTATGCTCTTCATAGTAAGTCTGAATTTGTTCCATTAAGTTATTTAGCTCTGGCAGTTTGCTTTGCAACTGGCATGAAAAATCTACTGGAGAAACAATGCAAGAACACACCACTTCAAAAACAGCTCCTGGCTTAAACACAAACTCTTCGTAAAATAATTTCTCTTCACGTACCAATTTACACCTTTCAGCAACAGCATCTTTTCCAAAACAGGACAGCACAACAGATTCTCTTGGCACTGAAGGCACCCTTAATGACTTTCCCTTATGCAATGTCTCTCCATTTCCAGATACCTTATTTTTACGAGTACTACATGTGCTCTGCGCATTTACTTTTTGTTTCTTAATTTTGGAAGAATTCAGTGCTTTACTTTTTTTTGCTGAATTTCGAGCAGGATCTGGTGCCCTTTCCCAGTATTCGGCATATCCAGCCTGAACCATACATGCAGCAACATTTTCTTGCTCCAAACCATTCTTATAATGCACATTAACAATATGCTTGCTGCTTTGCTTTCCAACTACATGAAGTAGCAGTGGTGTGTTAAACACAGTATCTTTGAAGAAATCAATTTCCTTTTTAACCCATACATCATCCACAGGAAAAGCGCAAGCAAGTGCACAGCACATAGCTAAAGCTGGTAAACTGGAAAACTCGGGAAGCAATGTTTTCACATCATAACAGGGTACAGTATCTGTATTTCCAAAATCCAAAAAATAAACAGTAATGTTTACATGAAGCACTTCAGTGACAACACCCCGATAATAATGCATGTCTTTGCTATATCGGGCACAGCACAGCACTCCAGGCTCTGGGTTTTTAAGGACCATTTCATCAGCTCCACATTGGTTATATGTGGCTGCAATATTTTTCATCAAGGTTTGAAATTCATACTGATATTCATATGCTTGAATCCAAAAGTTTGACGGATTTATGACATATACCACAAAAGCAGTGTGGAAGGAATTAATTTTCATTTCTACCCTTTTGCAGTGGCTTGACAAAGAAATATCCCTTTCAGGTGAGCAGTTTTTTGTACATTTATTCTCAGTACAATTCTTTAATGAACTGTATCTCTCATAACATGGTTTGTAGTTTACAGCAATACTTGTGATTTTTGTTTCTGGAAGTGAGACACATGAAGCAACTGCCTCATTCAGGTTTTCTGACTGCTTAGCATGAATTCCAAGGGTTTGCTTTTGCAGTGTAATATAATACAAGCATTTAATGTCATTGAATAAATCAACACGAACACACACAGAAGTTTGTCCTATCAAGGCCTGTGTAAATTCTTTCAGCTGGGATTTTATTACTGTTTCATCCTGACTATCAAAACAAGACAGCGCACATGGAAATGAGATCATTGGTAATGCCATGAACTCTGCTTTAAGTTTCTGAATGCAACTAGATGGCACAACTTCAATATTGCCAAAATCCATAAACCAGACTTCCACACGGTCAGAAAGAAACTGTTTTATCACTCCTCTATGCCATTTCCCATTTTGCCTTCTGGCAGCACAGAGTAGACCTAAACTATCAAAAGATTTCGTATTTTCTGTACTGATAGCTTCATAGTACAAACACATAGCTCCTGTCAAATCTTCCAGCTCTTTCTGCCATTTCTGTATCTGACAGTAAAATTTATTTGGGCTAACTGCAACAGTTATTCTTACGTTTTCTTGATTGCCAACAGGCAGACGTGGAAAGAGATCACCCGGTACTGGCCAAAAATCTGTCGGTTTCTCAGAATTACTGAAAGTAAGCAAATCTTTGACTGGTAGCTTCTGTTGTAACAACTGTGGCACTCTATTACAAAGCATTTCTTGGGGAAATGCTCTTAACATTTCTACAATAAGACAAAATGAATCCACATCAATAAATTTTCCTAACTGCAGTTCAAGAACATCACTAATGATCCTTGGTACTTCTAGAATAAACAATTGGTATGGCATAACAGCTTTCACATGGCCTGTAATCTGTAATCCCACCAGAGATGAAAAATAGTTCATGGCTTTTGGGCCCCATTTTTCTCCAAGAGGAAGTATGCTTGCAAAAACACCCAAAACCACCTTTGGAGGCAGTTTAAACAATGCACCACAAGCAGAAGCAAGATGTGTTTCCTTAACCACTAGAACTTGCCCAGTGTCTATAAGAAAAACCTTAGAAGTATTCTCTCGCTTTTCCAGAACTCTTCCCCTATGCCATTCTCCTTCTGTGTCTTCCACCAAACAACATCCACCAACACTGATCTTATCTTTTACTTTGAATATACGCTGAATTTCATTCTGTAGTATAAAATAGTCAAGTTCACTTCCTGCTTTGTATTGGCCTTGGAACACTATAACCAAGCATTCAGGATGGCATTCTATGCAACTTATCTTCAGATTCATATCTACTGTGTTTGGTGAGGGAGTCAGAGATTCCATCCTGTCTGCAAAGAAAAGGAGCAAGATCAGCCTGATAATTTTCCAAATTTTTAATTTGTCAACTACTTCCTTACATTAAATTTGTTGCAAAATGCTTTAATAGCATATTATTACACTTCCTGTTAACTTGTATACTAAGCATTTAACAATGTCATGTTTTATGTAACCAGGATACACTTGACAATTTTCTTTGTAAACACATGTTCAGATAACATCTGAAAAGAAGTACCTCTGGACCTCCTCTTGTGGCTACAGACCAATTTTATCACTCGAGAATAATTTATAATCAAAAAACTGCTCCCAGAATAACAGAGAGAACTAAGGATTATACCAGAAAACGGGAAGGCAGACAGTCACAGACAGGGCAATGGACAAGCAGGAATGCAGAACAGGACAGGGCAGATGACTAGGAAGATAACTGTATTTCATCTCCAACAAAAGTATTTCTACTTGAAGAAACAAGTGTGGAAAGCAATTAATGTCATTTATGCAATCTCTGCTCATCTCACAAATGTTGTCTACATCCAGTAAACTTAACTGCACATCTCTCCAATAAAGATCAAATTCAGTACTTCATTGTACTGGACTTGTTACAAGGAGCTTTGCAGGAGCTTACCTGTAAAACTACTTTCAGTATGCTTTACTCTCTCTTTATAAAATGTGAATGACCAATCCCTATTTACCCTGCATTTTCTGTGTAAATCACTTCTTCAAATTAATACTATCTTCTAGCCCTGTGTTTTACTTTTTCCATAATCTGGCTGCCTATACATTATCAGTTATAACTGCAGCACATTTTAAGCTTTTTTAATTTCAAGGACATACATGATTTATGTCCAACATTTATGTAATGTGCATCAAGTAACAACTGTGCCAGGTGTGTTTTGTACCATCTCAGCATTCAGGTTGAGATATTTATGGACCTTTAAATCCTTCAGTTACTTCTCTGAACTTCATCTATAATCTGCTCTTGAAAAATCAGCTTTCAGTTCCATTCAAATTTGTCAGGGGATCTGTGATTTCACATTGTTTAGGCATGCACAGCCCTTCTAAAATTTAAGCAAGCAATTCCATAAAATAAACCACTGTTCTAACAAAGTAATTATAGTTAAGACACCTGTCAAATGCTAAGACAATGAATAAACACATAAGGGTAGGCTAGACAAAGCATACGCTTGATACATGAATTCATACATGAAGCTGAAAAGTCAGCTTCAACTACAAGTTCTTACGACAAGATCTCCCTCAGCCTGCAAAATAATTTTCAACAGAAATGTTAGGATAGTTTTTATTGCAAGTATACATGAAGTATGCTAGTGATTATATTATCTGTCTTCAGAATATTGATCCCTATCATTCCATTTCCACACACACAAAAAAACCCCAACAAAACTAAAACAAAAAACAAACCCAAACCACTCCTACTGTAAAGCTTACCAGAACAGAACATCTCCAGCAGGAGGAAGAAAGACATGTCTTCTCAAAGAAAACCCGAAACCACCAGCCACCCCAAGACACCTCCCAGTAAAAGCAGTATCAGACCGAGGTCTGACAAATGCCCACTTAATAAGCACTCTTATTTTTCAGTTTTCCTGTAATAAAATAGAAAATTAAATTTGGAGGGGTGGAGGACAGTACGCTAATGAAAGGAAACAGCCTTCAAGAAAGGATTCTGGCTGCCTGGAAAAAACACCTGATCATCACAGAGGATCAAACTTCCAAAGGTGTGCCACTTAAGCTTTGGGCACCTTTGTTTCCCCCCCCCCCCGAAACAAAGCCGTGGTTGCAGAAACATTTAACAATGGAAAAGAATGTATCAACATTTGCTTGCTCCTGGTCACAGGCCAAACAACAACACTGCACTGATACAGCACCCTGGTTTCAGCTGGGATAGAGTTTATTTTCTTCCTCTTTTAAGACATGACATACAGTCACATTTCTACAATTCACAAAATCATCTTTTGCTTTTTACTCACCTATATATCAGTTCAGCCTTAATTCATTCAGAACACACCTCCAGAAGTCTCAGCCCTCCTATTAACAACTCTGCATCTCACTACAAGGAAAGATGACAGCAAGAAATTAGAGGAGAAAAAAAAAAAAAAAGAAAACCACAACAAAAAACAAACCATTAAACATTCTTGAACTACTTCTCTAAATCCTCCTTCTGCCCAACAAATAAATCCTAGAAGAGTTCCTCATACCAAATTTAACTGGAATGCTAAGATTTTAAAAAAAGCATAATTGCAAAACTGGATGCACCTTCTTAAAACCATAGTAAGACCATTGTTTCTTCATGGCAGCTCAAAAAACACGCCAATCAGAAGCACACTACACAGGTAATGTACCACATACCTGCTAAGCAACAGCAGTCACATACTTTGTTTGTTTGCAATTACCTCGGACATCCAAGTCTGTACTTGATCATGTATTGCTAGATACAAACAAACTGACTGCATAATAAAAGGACTTTGAAATACAAACAAATAAAAGACGCAAGTGACAGTTTAACGTATGCGCGCTGCCACACAAAACTGCTCAGACGAGGGCTATTTGACGCCCAATGCACCCCTCCCTGAGAGGGGCCAGGCGCTGAGCTGAGCTTATCTCCACAGCGCGCGGACCGGCGGGGGAGAGCCGCCGCCAGGAGAGACCTGAAAGCGAAGACAGCCACCCTTCAGCAGCAGCTTCCTTACCACCCGCAAGCGCGAAAGCGAGGGATGCGAGCCATAACCGCCAGAGCACAACCATTCTACACCACCCCGAAGCCGAGACGAACAGAACCCAGCCTCCGGCAACACCAACACTAACCCACCGCTAGCAAAATGGCGGCACGACAACCCGCTCCCACACGCTGGGCGGCAAAGCGCACGCGCCACAGCACCGCCTGAGGCTCCTGCGGGAGATGCAGTTCAAGGTTGATTGGTGGGAACACGACAGCAGCGCTCAGCCAATGAGCACGGCCCAAAGGCAGAGGTGTTAGATGATCGGGCTTCGCGTAGGAGTTGTTAGTCTAATTGATCAGTTTCTTAGGAATGAGCTTAAATAGTGCCATAGTTATAGAGGGGAAAGATAGGACCAAATCTTTTATGTTCTTGCACGATTAAAACCTTAGACTGAAATCTAGAACCCGAGGTAGGTGTATTGGCATCCTTTGCAGTGTAGAGGACTGCTGCCTCAGAATGGCAGCTCAGAAGACTCGGGTACTAGATAAGAAGCAGTCTTGAGCTTATGAGTACTAAATATTACAAAACAGTGTGAGGTATGGCTGTGTTTTACCTGTTATGTAGGTTTCACTCCTGAAGGCAGAGTGCTACTGCTGGCTTGCTTTAAAGGCAGCAAGACCTGTGTTTTGTCCTACTCAAATTACAGTGGTGTGACAGCTGTAATATAATAAACTTATGGTTAAAGAAGTCGTATTCTTGCAGCATGAGTGATTTTAAAAAAATGTGTATTACTCCCCTTCAGTGTGGCTTAACCATGGGTAGTTATGCATGATGCAATGCAGTGTATCCCTCTTGTTTGAAGTTGAGCTGCTATGGGATGGGTGTGGGAGAGGAAGATAAAGCAGAAGGCATAACCAGGCAATCTGTCAGGGCTGATTGGATGTTGGAGCTTTCTCACCCTATTTTGGAAGGAAATAAGAGCTTTTTTACTGTTGTGCATTTGTTACAGAATTTCTTTGCAGTTTATATCATTTCAGCCAGTACAGGAATCTGTCTCTTCTGACACAGTGTGGGGCGTTTCGTAGGTCTTTTGTTCACTCAAGAGTAGTATGATTTTTAATTATCCCCTGCCTGATTTCGTATCTACACTAGAAAGTGTTAAGTATACATAAAGTACTGCCAGATCTCAGAAGTAAGCTCCTGCAATAACATTTGAGACATGGAGTGTCACTATAGGCCATTGTAAGTGTACATAGCAGGCAAAAGGAGAAATAGCAGTGTTGCAATATCCCATAACATCTCTATAGTGTACTTCAGCAAGCTTGCTAAACTTACTCAGTGTTTATATTCAAACTGTGAATGTTTTAAATATTGGTGAAGCCACACATTCCACACTGATTAGCACTAAATCTCAAGTGTTTTTTCCCAGCTTTGTTTTCTATGTAAGTAGTACAATCAAATCTGGGTTTTAATCTTTTCTGCTTTATTGTCTTGACAAATTTTGTGTTGCTGTTACTCCCACAAAAAGCTATGTGTTCCTTCCTTGTCATTATTGTAAGGAAGATGTTTAATATTTTTTGCAGTTTCACCCACTATGGAAGGTCAACAAACTCCAGTTTATATTCCACATAAATAGAATACAATTGAAAAAGAATTTTGATGTGTAAGGACTTACTCTCTTAATGAATTTCGACTCAGACAAAACTTCTAAAGTGAGCCTCAAGTTGTTCTTTGTCTTCAACAAACTACTGAGGAAGGTAGTACTTCATGTTTTCCAAGATAGGACTCTATCTGAGAAATTATTTCTCATCACTGAAGAGTGATTTCTCATCAGGAAAATTTTGCTATGACTCCAGTATATTCCTTAAAAATTGTTAATAAAAACCTGAATATTTCACCTAAAAACTCTTCTGTTCTCATGGAGTGAAGTGGCTGTTCTTAACTATTTTTATTCTGTAAGAGATTATGGTCTGAGTTTGACTACTTTCAGTACACTTCCACATGAAATATCTTGTGGAGGAATGGATACTACTTTTCCTTATAGACTCGAGTAGTAAGTATAAAGACAGTTAAAGTATTACACCACCACTTAAGAGACTATCATAAATGAAGCTCTACTGCCAGCTGGCTGCCAGGAAGTGGAATGTAGCACTGTGTAAGTGAGCTCCTGTGCTGAAATTGGATAACAAACAACTTATCCCACAGTTCTAGCTTACTATCAACACTTAAGAAAATTGATTTTGAGGGGAAGGAACATAAGACAAAGCTATCACTTGTAAAAACTGAAGGGGATACTGAATGGATGGCATTTAGTAACATTGACATTCATCTCTCAGTCGAAACAGCAACAGTAGTCTGCAGCCGCCTTAAAGTATTACTGGCAGGTGATAAATATGTATTTGATTTGAGGAGTGTAAAAAAAAAAGGGGGGGAGAAACATGCAATCTGTCTGTTACCATTTAAAGAGAGGAGAGGAATTATCAGCATCTTCTCTTCAGTTTGAGTTATAAAATAAAAGTCAGTCTCACTGAATTCCATGGGGAGAGTGAGGGGAGGATTAGGTAACCACCTCCCTCCAAGGCAGGTAAGAAATACAGATTACAAGAGGATGGGATTCTCTACCCAGTGGAGGGTTTAAGGCTTAATCTTCTCCTTAGTGTTTCTTTCTTGGGTGGCTAAATATCTGAATGCTCATATTGCTGGTTCTATGCAGTGTGCCCTTACTAGAATGAATCCCCTTCTGAAGCACCTGAGTTTGATGAAGAATGATGTAGAAATCATAACTGCTTTGATTTCATGGAGAGAGAAGGAGAATTAAAGCATATCCAACTTTCAATCCCCATGACTGTTCTAGGATCCGTCCTTTATGTTGTTGAGATTGTTTCTGAATATTAACACAATAAAAATGTTACTTAAATAGATAACTGTTTCACTTTTTACTTTTTTAGAGAGAGAAATCTGTCATACCAAAGTACTTTGAAATTTTCTCCTATGGAGTTTGATTAGGCCATGACATGCTAAACTCTATGGACAAACAAACTTAGAATCCCTGGATTAGTTCCATCTCTCTCCAGTTTGAGTCTTGTGCAAACCTGAAAACACATAAGTGGTTTTTGGTTGCCAGAAACATCTTGGTTTTGCATGTAATCAAATTGCTTTTCTAAAAGAGACCGCAACATTTGCTTGTAATATCATTCGTGTTTGTCTTTTAAATAAACAACTTTGAAAGAGAAAATGTATGTAACATAGAGGCAGAAGTGAGTGACAACAGCAGAAATACAGGATATTTCAAAGATCTAAAAATGAACAGTGAAAGGACTTCCACCTATGATAAATCTCACAATAAAATAGTTTTTTTTTTTCCCAGCTTAGTTAAGCCCATATTTATTGTTTAAACAATGATGTTTACATTTTAAATTCTGGCTATAAAATAATCACATCGTTCTGTTAGGTGTCCTGAAAAAAATAAAATAAATAAAATCAGTGTCTCTTCAGAACTTTTCACACTACAAGATCTCTATAACTTATTCCTTTTTTTTTTTTTTTCCTGAATTCAGTACAAAAGGTTTGCTGTTTTTTGAGGTAGTCAAATCCTTTAAAAACAACGGGACTGAAAATAGTTTTCTCAAAACGTTTTCCTATTTTGCTCTTTTTCCTATTTTGTTGTTCAAAGTCTCTTAGTGTGTCCTTAGTTTGTGTTTCTGTTAACTTGAAAGATAGCCACTAGGTGTCAGGAGCACCCGCAAGATTAGCTGGATGCTTGAAAAATACGCTTGTGTTACTTTAGTAGAAGGAAGAAACGCAGAAGCAGTTCATTCAGACTGACCTTCAATGAAATATGGGGCGGTATGTGCTGCAGAGTTTTGCTAGCAGGTCATCACATTTATCACACAATCTGAAACCCCTTTAAGTATTTTCAGGTAATCTGAACTAACTCTTGAAATATTTTGAATTTGCAGTGCCTACTTACTCAATATGCAGACAAAATTTCATTTCAAATGTTTTGCTAGATCACATGAATATCTTACCACAATTGTCATTTTTTAAATTATGTTAATACTATCACTTATATGAAATTAGTCACTAAATCAACAGTTCACATATACAAAAGCAGAGGGTTGAAACAGCTTTTACAGAATACTTTCAGCAGAAGACAATAGATCTGTTTCTTCTTAAAATGCACATCGCATGTTTCAGTGTCAGAGCAGAGAGATGCCTGTTTTGTTGGAAGACATGCTCATTTTACAGGTGAAAGGATGAATTGAGACTTGTTAAACCGGGACATAAAGCAGAAGGTAGAATTTCTGTTAATAGAGGCATTCCAAAATAGATTCTTTTTTGCCATACCCTGCACCATACCAGTACATCTGTGCACATACAGGTCCAGACCTGGTATTAGTGGTGGGTGAGGTTGGGTTTCTCTGCTGTGCAATTTGTATGATGCTGTGTGGTATGGTCATGCCAACTATGTCAACTTAAATATCGGGTGCATAATGGAAAGTCATGCATAAGAAGACCCTGCACTGCAGTCTTACCTGGGAACCTGCATCTGATGTGTGGGATGAGAGAATGTTAGCGTCCATCTGCATTAGCAATTCCTGTGGCACAGTCAGAGTAGATCTGTAAAGTTGAATGATTGGTGCTAGTGACCCAATATCCAACAGGTTTTAAGGAATGGAGGGTTATTTAGGACTAGCTCTAGTGTAGTCACGCGGACTGGATGTATGCTAGCAGTTGAAAAGTGGTTTTGGGTTTCATTCCAAAAAATTTGTTTGTTCACTGTGGAATAGGTCAGAGGTGCTGATCAAAGCAGGGTAAGTGGGAATGGTAAGGAGATTCACCTCCTGTTCTTCACTAAATGTAAACTAATATAAAAGCACACAGAGACAAGCTAGACTCGGGCACCCTGGGTAAATTCCCAGTTCTTCAGCTTGGCAGTGGAAGAGTAGGGCTAGTGGAGAGGTTGAATGACCATACAGGAAAAGGAGAATAAAATTTTAATAATCTCAAATCTTTGGATTCAGAATGTTCCATTTTGCACAGCAAATATTTTTAATGATGTATAGATCAAAAAGGCTTTTTGTTTTGTTTCATTGTTGGGTTTTTTTTTCTTCATTCTGAGATCAGTTTATTCTGAGGGGGAAAAGGAAGTTGCATATGCAGTAGCAATTCTGTCATTAGAAATAGTGAATAATATTTCTGATGAGTGGTGGAACAAGCTATCGCAGGTATTGATGGTGAGTGAGCTCATTGAAATGTGAGTCGTGAAGTCACGGGAGCTAAAAGGTGCAAAAAGACCTGCTAAATCATCTAGTTGTCCCTGAAGCGACGAACTGAATGTTCTAATAGGTTCTTCACATAAGTAATTTCTATCATGCAAATCGATTAACTAAGTTCTGGCCCCAGTCATGCAAATAGTATGTGAAGAAAGACCCACAGCCTCTTGCAGAATTTAATGAATACCATGAGTGTCTGCAGAGGATTGCATTTTGGATTATACATATCTGACAGCACATTTGTGTTCTTAATTCATACTTAAAACCTTGACAAACCTGTTTGTGAATTTTTGCACATTCAAGTAAAAGTGAAATTTCCCACAGTCTCAAAAAAGAGGGTAGTTTGGGTATTTTTTTCCCCAAAACAATGTCTACGCATATTTCTGCTGGATGCATAATGTTTAAGGAACATATTCTTACCTGGACTCTCTATGCACAATTTTCATTTAAATGTAAAAACATAATCCAGAAAGGAAAAATACAGAAAAGGAAAAGTTTCTTCATCTCATAGTTCAGGTTTATAATCTGTAAAAGGCTTTTTTATTTAGGAACGTTGAACATCACTATTTCCCACTGTAGCAGTGCTCAGCATCTTTTTGAAGCTGCTGTCTATGGTTTAAGCTAGTCCTATGTTTGATTTTTCTTAAAAGCCTCACATTGATAGATTTGACTGTTAAATCATTATATCCATCCGTTAAATATTTTGCATCTTGTCTCTGTTTACAAACAGAAGGAGTTCTCTCAAACTCTTCTGGCATTTGTTGGCCATTTGCATTAAATTTGAAATCATAGCACAAACTATATCAATGTTCATTACAACATATGCTTCCTTTTCAGACTTTCTGCAGAACCTGTTCTTTCATACTAGTACTCTTAGATGTTTATATAGATGTGTGTGGCCTTTAGCAATACTAATGAATGAATTTCAATGAATGACTAAATCCTACCATCAGATAGGTAAAAGAAGGTTGTTGTGTACTGACATGCCTGCATATATACTTTCATACATTCAGAGATGAGTTTAGAAATAGGTTTGAAGGTAAAATATCTTAAAACTACTTTTCTTGTAAATTTTAGCTATTCGTACAGCATAAAGCAAAAATATTTCTGTGCTTTATTCCTTCAGGCAATATACTAGGAAAGTATTATATACTGCAGCAGTTTTAATTGCTGTGGGGTACTGATCCATCCTTGGAATTGAAGTACAGGATTTTGTCATCACATGCATTAAAGGGGCAAAGACAGGCTGAAAATCACACGAGCACTGGAAGAAAATTTTGTCATTTTGGAAGGCAGTGGCAAAGCTCCCATTGAATTCACTGGAGCAAGGATTTCACTCCATATATTTAAGCAACAAGAAAAGTATTGCATGTTGTTACTAATACTGTGAGGAAAGTAAAAAACAGCTTCTATTTGGCTTTTCATTGTTTGTGCTGCAGATTATTTTTGATTCTCAAGCCCACTAAAGCAAAAATGATACGTGAGTAGTTTTCACTTAAAGGTTCTGCTTGGACTGTCAGACTTGCACAACTGCATCCATGTAAGCGTTTCTTTAAATTTTTCATCGTGAATTTGATTGTAGGATCAAGATTCCAAAGATGACAGTACCACAGTTAAAAGATAAAATGTACTCAGTAGCGTGATTTTTCATTTGAAATTCACTCCTGCTTGACACAGAGCTTGGCCACATTCAGAAAAATATGGAAGTTGCACCTCTCAATCAAGACTTCCTGCTAAGCTCTTTTCCCAGCATTCAGTCTACTCTTAAGTTTTCCCTTCTCTGTCATGTAAAGTGGTATTTCTGGGCAGTTGGAGATTTCTGCTTCAGATACTTTAGTTTTACTTGCAGTCTAAGCCATGTAAAACACATTCAAGCCTTGTACATTGTAGGTTTTTGTATCAGCTCAACTGCCTTAGTGCAAAAACTAGTCCCCTTACACTCTACACAGATGTGCTATGAGTTTCAACAGTGCATCGTACCTCGGTTTCAAAACAGCAACATCTAAACCAGAGGTTAAAAAGGCTGAATAAACATGGTTCCAAATATTACCCTATGGATCTCCATATAAATTCTTATAGCAATACTTTGTTTTTTTTTTTCCTATACAGATTTCTATACACAGTAAGAGGGAATGTTCTAAACCAAGAAGTTATAAGGCATGACTTGATGTTGTTAACAGTGTTTCACATGTATGTGAAGAATAGACTCCAGATGCTCAGACAGCCAATCATCTTCATAATGAGTACATTTCCAAGGGGCAGTTACGCACAGCTAATAAACAATCCATGTTAACTCTAATTCCCACATACTGCTGAACATAGATAACACTAAAGTGCTGGTACTTATGTTTTACGTGATGCATGATATAACCTTGAGATACTTAATGTGGTGAGACCAGCATTTAAGGTAACTAGTACACTCTTGAGTAATAAAGGATGATGACCTGCTAAGATTGCTACTGTTGTATCTATCTACAACATGAGGAGGTAAATATGAGCTCAGTAAAAAAAATCTCACATATAAATTATGTTTATAGAGATTTCTTTTTCTTCTTGCCTAAAGTAAATACAGTCCTGATAAGTTTATTTAAGAACACAAATTACAAATGTTTTCTATTTAATGAAAATCTTATTCATATGTAAATACAATGATCCCAAATCATTCCTTAATTTCTTACTTCCCAAAGAATGCTACTATGAAACTAAAGTTTATGCTTCAGACAGTTCTTGTAGGTTAAAAGGTGAATAAATGATTTAACTAAGTTAAAATGAAACTATTTTCTAGTTTGAGTTTAATCAAGTGTTATCATTTGTGAAGCAGATTGTTAAGTTTTTAGTAGATCTGTAATATGAAGGTCACAATTCCTCCTGACAATCTTCCTAAAAAGTTATCTGTTAATTCCTGCATCAAGCTCCATAATCTATGGAAAAAACTTTGTCAATTAACACCAAGACACAAACAAACAGAAGGAATACTTAGAATCATAGAATCCTAGAATAGAAAGGACATTTAGATCACCCAGTTCCAACACCCCTGCCATGGGCAGAGTCACCTCACACGAAACCAGGTCACCCAAGGCTCTGTCCAACCTGGCCTTGAACACCATTGGGGATGGAGCATTCATAACTTCCCTGCACAACCCATTCCAGTGCCTCACCACCCTTACAGTAAAGAATTTCTTCGTCATATCCAGTCTAAACTTCCCCTGTTTAAGTTTGAACCCGTTACTCCTTGTCCAGTCACTACAGTCCCTAATGAAGAGTCCCTCCCCAGCATCCCTGTAGGCCTCCTTCAGATACTGGAAGGCTACTAGGAGGTCTCCGTGCAGCCTTCTCTTCTCCAGGCTGAACAGCCCCAACCTTCTAATCCTGTCTTCACACGGGAGGTGCTCCAGTCCTCTGATCATCCTCATGACCTTCCTCTGGACTTGTTCGAACAATTCCATCTCCTTCTTATTTTGAGGACACCAGAACTGCGCACAATACTCCAAGTGAGGTCTCCCAAGAGCAGAGTAGAGGGGCAGGTTCACCTCCCTCGATCTGCTGGTCACGCTCCTTTTGATGCAACCCAGGATGTGGTTGGCTTTCTGGGCTGCGAGCGCACACTGCAGCCAGCTCATGTTCATTTTCTCATTGACCAACACCCCCAAGTCCTTCTCCGCAGGGCTGCTCTGAATCTCTTCTCTGCCCAACCTGTACATGTGCCTGGGATTGCTTCGACCCAGGTGTAGGACCTTGCACTTGGCATGGTTAAACTTTATAAGGTTGCCATCAGCCCACCTCACAAGTGTGTCAAGGTCCCTCTGGATGGCATTCCTTCCCTCCAGCATGTAAACCAAACCACACAGCTTGGTGTCATTGGCAAACTTGCTGAGGGCGCACTCAATCCCACTGTCCATGTCACCGACGATGTTGAACAAGACCGGTCCCAACACCGATCTCCGAGGGACGCCAGTTGCTACTGGTCTCCAGCTGGACATTGAGCTATTCGCCATTGCTCTTTGCATGCGGCCATCCAGCCAGTTCTTTATCCACCGAGTGGTCCACCTATCAAATTAATGTCTCTCCAACTTAGAGGCAAGGATGTCATGTGGGACAGGTAGATGACATCAATGGCTCTACCCTTGCCCATCAGTTCCATAGCCCCATCATAGAAGGCCACCAAATTGGTCAGGCAGGATTTCCCCTTAGTGAAGCCATGCTGGCTGTCACCAAGCACCTTGTTGTTTTTCATGTGCCTTAGCATGCCTTCCAGCAGAATCTGCTCCAAGATTTTGCCAGGCACAGGGGAGAGACTGACTAGTCTGTAGTTCCCTGGGTCATCCATTTTCCCCTTCTTGAAAATGGGAATTATATTTCCCTTTTTCCAGTAGTCGGGAACTTCACCTGACTGCCATGATTTTTCAGATATTATGGACAGTGGCTTAGCGTCTTCATTCACCAGCTCCTTCATTAGCTCTACCCTGTTTAATATTAAGAAGTTATCTCACGGCTAAATTTAGATGTTTTGTGAAATTTGCACATTTGTTATTTTCAAAATAATGAGGAAAATTTACCCTTATGGAAGTCAGTGACAGACTGAATCTGGAAAAGTCTAGATTTTTTTTAGTGACAGATTTATGTACGATTTGAGCAAAAGGGGGTCAATTCTTCTGTACAGAGTGTTCCTTGTCGTGGTTTTGTTAGGAGTCAGCAAAAAAAAATTCATGGGCATAATTATAAATTCAGCTTGGTTCAGGAACTATTTTACAGTAGGTTTGGATGCAGTGACCTTGTTTGGAGAGTACGGAATTTTAATGATGAGGGTGCAACTGTTATGCCAGTTGAATAAAGGGCAGAGAATAATCCCAGATCCTTTTTGTCACACCTGGGGCACAGATGTAGCCTCTATGTGCTGATTTCTAAGAAGCTGACTTCATTTGCACTGAAAGGGTACACAGTGACTTTTCTAGATATTTCATTGGAAAAACTACATTGTCACTTACCTAATGTAAAAGAAGGGTTATTAAAAGTAGAAATTACTCATTCTCCATTTGCAGAGAGCGCACACCCATGTTAGAAGGAAGCAAGCATTTTCAACTTTCACAGAATCATAGAATGGTTCCAAACCAAATGGATTTGAAGCTTAAGTGACATTTTTACTGCAGTTTTCTTTGTTACATAGGATAATGCAAGGGACTGGAAAAGGTAGGAGTTTGAGGGTCACATTCAGTCAAATGGTCATAGCGGTTCATTGAAGTGATTCATTTTCTTTCATGTGTTCTGTGTCAGGGTGATCTTTCAGCTGAACAGGTCAGTGTGGTCTGAAATTGAGCATTATCTGTCGATCTAAGCCCTAAAAGTGTTTGCTTTGCATAATTCTTATCATTCTCTGCCCCCCACCCCCACAAAGAATTACACAATGTGCAATACCTCTAAAAGGTCTTCTATAGCAAAAATAAACAAGCAAGTGCAAAATATAAGGAATTGACAAAATATGAAATTATTCACCACTAGCAGTACATATCCAGCAAAATAAAAATCAGAATGTAAATATGTATTGAATGTAAGCAAGTTTATAAACATAGTAGCTTTGAACTGGCTACCATGGGTTAACAGCAGGAAAGAGGAGATTGCACAGACTTCGCCATGGATTGTGCAATCGTAGTGGGGACTTTAGGCATATACTTTACTTGCTGTTCTGCTCTGACATCCACAATCTTCAGATAATGTGTTTGGTACTTGCTTAAACCATTCTCCACTGCAGTCACACCTTCAGTTACAGTGTCAGCTTCCATCAGAGAAAAGCTACTGTGAATTCTCACAAAATAGCTAGACTGACAGCCAAATTAGGCACCAGGTTCTTTGAGTTTTGGCATTCTTGGGACTCCTCCCCCAGCTCCCCCCTAACTATCCCCTCCTCTC